>JAQIXN010000281.1:0-48029 GCA_034698145.1 Proisotoma minuta
TAATCCTATATGGGGCAAAATGGACCGGGGGCAAAACGGACCGGTCCACTTTGCCCCATATAGGATTAAAGCGTGACAGACAGACGGACGGACGGACAGACATGACCAGAGCAATAGCTCTCCAGGTATGGCGAGCTAATAATTCATGATTTCCGAAAATGGAGTGAAAAGAAGAGTGTCAGAATATCTATTATTATTTCCATCCCTCTCTTTGTTGGACTGATGATGTCCTAAATTTCCATTATTCTTTCCCTTTCTTCACCCTCAAGTGGGATAAATAAAAAATGCGGAAAGAGCAGAGGTCTGAATGCCATTAAATAAAGCCCACCACAAACAAAGTAAAGGAACAAGAAAATTACATTGTTCACACCACAGCCATTAGTGCTACACTTTTGGGAAAATGTGACACACTCCAGCCACTGCTTTAAATTGAAGCATCAAATTGCAGCATATTATTTTATTGTGATGATGATGCATCCTCCAAATTTGGAAATATTTAATGTTCATATATAAACTGTAACAAATAATAACTCTTTCTGTTTGGGTTGCATTCGGTTTCTCAGAAATTTTCGGCAATTTTTCTTTTTCATGTATTCTTTAAAAAATGAGGTTTAGAAAGGAGAGTGCAAGTACCTAAATTAGTTTTGAAGGTACCTGAAGTGTTTGAGACCCTTCTTCCAGTTGGAAGTGAGCTCCTCCTAATCTAATACTTACACAAGGGGCTATTCATTCTCTATTCTTCAAAGTACATGCCCTTTGCGTGTAAATCTTTTAAAGAGAATAGTTTTAAAGTTTAGAGAAATTGTGTTGCTTTTGTCAAAAGTGTTTTCGATAATAGTTTTATGCCCTCTCATAAATCAAACTCCTTTTAATGGCCAGGGATCTAACGATCCTTGTAATCATCACTTGGGTTAATTTTAATGACTCCTCTGTCATTCTGTATTTGTTGTTCTGCTAACTAGCTCAACTCCAGCAATTGTACGCTATCCATTCCGTTCTTTAGTTGTTCTTTACTTCTGGGACGATCAAAATTAATGGCGAATAAGAATTGAAGGGATCATCATCTTTGTTGATTCGAGTAATGAACAGCAACATAAAATAAAATGACAGGGCTCGTTAGTCTTTTCCCAGCTTGTTTTTTTTATCCATTTCATTATTTTTGACAAACGTGTAATTTGTTATATAGATTTGCAAGTGAGATAAAGATTTATGCCATTATTTATTTAAAATGCTAAGCAGAACTGCTAATTTACAAACTAAACATTTGCATGCAAGTTCGTGCTAATTGCTCTTTACAATGACCTTTGCTTTTTGTACGATGTGTGAAACGGAACTGTTGCTATTCACGCATTACATAATTTTGTATGTTGATCGAGGATGACAAAGCAATCAAAACGCGTCATTTTTATAAGGAATGTATTCTGTGCAAGATCTGCACTAAAAATGTAGGTTAGCGGATCTTCGCAGTGCATTCACTTTGCACTCCCTCAACAACTTACGCACTTTGATAAATAAGAAATGGGTATATAGTTATTACATTGCATTGTCTAAAGATGATGGTATAACCAGTTGACTGCAATTGCTCAAGTTTGCAATGAGTCATTATAAGCCAATCCCATTGTTGGCGGAAACGGAACTGCACTTTTGTATTATTATTATATGCATGTATTGTACGTTGCTTTAATTTGACTCATTTTAAATTGTCGTTGTTTCTTTCTTATTAGAATTCGAGGGTGGGTTGTGATGATGGCATATTTTTTGCGTATTGTTACATGGGAGAAGATCTTTGAAGCAATCTTTTAGAATTTGCTTGAGCAATAAGGGCTTCCCGAAGTAAAAGGCTAAACGTTGTTTTGCTCATTTTTAACCATTGGGAATTCTTTATACGGAGATGGATTTGTATAAATGTTATGTCCCCAAACTTTTTAGTTCATTCAGTTTTAATTCCTTGAACAAATTACATTACTCTGCAAACTTACAATTTCCGAAACATTATGGCCTCAAAAAGTTGTAGCGTTGTTTTAGTTTTATATTTAGTGGGTTCCACTTTGTGCGTGATTCCTGAAGGAGAGTATCAAATTGGACCCGTCTTTGGAAATGGTACTTGTGCAATTACACGTTTGATTTTTATCAGATTGACCACATTGCTTCTTTCATTTAAATAGCTGGAAGATTCTTTGGCCATAAATATTTCGAAGCCTTTATTGACAAGGGGCAATTGAAGCCTCTGTTGGCTAAAAAGGTACTTCTTGGCGTGGGGGCAGTGGCGGCCGCCGGTGGTGCAGCTTTGATTGCAAAAAAGATTCATGAAAGTAAAGGAATTGGTCACGGGGGATGGTACCCACAAAATTCCGGAGTTTCCTCTGGTGGATGGTACCCACAAAGTCAAGCTTCTTCTGGATGGTATCCCTCTTCGTCAGTGGACTATAGCCAAGGACAAGGATATGGAAACGTGAACTTCCCTTCATCTGGAGGCTATCAATATCCCGCAAGTGAAGGATATGCAGAGTCTTCTGCCAACAATGGATACAGCAACGAGTACACTGGTTATCAAGGGTGGTCCAAATAATCTCACTCAAACCATGTCCTTCCACAAGACTGATGATCCATCCAAAATTGAATCATAATGCCATAAGTTAAGTTGTTACCATTTACAATACTTTGCCAAATCCAACAAATACTATGCGTTTACATATATTTTTAGAAATGTCAGTTTAATGTTTAAATTATTCATTAATTCTTGTCACCCTTTTGTTATTCTGTTTGTATGAAATAAATAAAGAATGCACAATTTACCTACTGCGTAGAGTAAGTTGACGTTTATCCAATTGTTGTTTTATTTTATTTGTTGCCATTCTATGGACTGGAGATATATTAATGATCTGAAATAGATCGGATATAGACCGAGGCTAATATGGATCTATTTCAGCCAACAAAGGTTGGTATTGTTGTAAGACTTTTGGTCTTAATAATGGTGTATTGTTACACAATAAAGAGCCCTTGAGGTCAAACCTAAAAACTTGGAATCATTTTTCACCCTTCTGACAAAGCCACGTTGTCTTCACTTGCTTATCTTGCCATCAATCAATACAAAACTTGGCATCGGCTTTTCTCCTCTTCTTCCTTTCCTCCAAAAGTTTCTTTTGATGCTTAAATTTCAATTGAGTGTAAGACCTTCCTTCCTTTACGTGTGCATCATGTGGATTTACTTATCAAGAGATATTTATGAGAGTCGGTAGTAATAGAATTTTACAAAATTGGAGATAAAAAAAAGCGTCAACAGATCTTCCTTAAGTGGCTTAGATATGAGCTCCCTTCTTTTTTAAATGAAGGGAGATCAAGAGGAGCTGAGATGAGAAGGATTGATTGAATTTCAATTGGATCCCTTAAGACTTGTCTACATCTGTTTACTCTTTTCTCCTAAAAAGGTCTCATCATCCTTTATAAATAAACGTCATGATCTCTTTTATTGGCCTTGCTCAAATATTGTCAACTAACCAAACAGAAGCAGATGCGGACAGGGACTAATAATTATCTACTATTTCCCACGTACGGTCACGTACCTATGTATGTACATTCCCCAGTTTATATGCTCCTGGTTTTGATAATGAAAATTTATCAGGACCACCAGGATTATGTGTTGGTGACAATTACCGAGGAAGAGGGAGTAGGGCGTAAGAAAGGTGAAGTTAATTGGGGTAGCCGTGTTTTTGATACCAGATTCCAATGTCATCACAAGAAATGGAAGGTCATAAAGGTTTCTTCCCTGGAAGTCTCATCACGAAGAAGTGGAGGCGCCTGTGGGAGCGAGATATAACATGTTTATGACCACGGACACCCACTGCTCCCCAGATTGGCTCAACAGAAACTATTGGCCTTTCCTCTTCTCAATACCCAAACTAATCATTTATCATCTTTCAAAATGAGTCTTGATAAATTGACGAGAATAAATTAAATAAATGCATCAAACTGGAATAAGAAATTTAAAATGAAAGTTGAGCAACCGGAAATTCAAATAAAAACTGAGTAATTGTAGTAAGCCCTTATGATAATAAAAATATGACTTTATTGTCACATCCTGATTTAGTTTTCTCTGAAAAAGCTAAACACCATTCCAAAGAAAGGGTGAAAATGTGTGATTGAGACAATCAAATGAAATAATTTATGATGCTTCCAATCAAAGCTTATTGCTACAAATTACATGTATATATAATAAAGCCAACGAGTGGGTGATTCAGCCAAAAACGATTAATCTGAAATTAAATCTTTTATTTCAATTTCAACCAATTTTTCCACTTAAATTTTCAACACTATATATACACTCTTCTACTTTACTTTTAAATATGAATTATATTCTTGGCATTTATTTGTGTCCATAATTTATACTGCAGTGGTGGACATGAGAGCATGACTAATTTTGACGCAATAATCAGTGTGACCTATCTCCAATTTTTGTCTGATATTTAATAACACTTTTCATCATCTCAATCTCATTCCAGACCTCAAATATCCAACCGTCAGTTGATCTCATATCACATTCCCTTCTCCTCCACACTTATTACAATGCAAATGGACGCTTCGACCTTTTCTATTGTTAATGTCCCCCATTTTTATGTTATGATTATTATTTATTGGATTGATGGGTTTCCTGCCGTTTGTCTCTTAACTTTTCCCTGCTCCTCACGTCCAACAAACAGCCTTCGGAATGAATACATTGATGGAAACAAGCTCAACGCGACTAAACTAATCAAAATTGTTTTCCCAAAACAGATGAGTATCGACAATAGAGCGTCATCCCTCCGTCCTTCGGGAATTTAATTGATCTCATAAGCACATGCAGTGTCTCTGAAATGAAAGTGCTCCGGGTGTTTCCTTTTATTATTTTCTCATATCAAATTGTCACAAAAATGTCGGAGGAATACCAAAGTAGTTATAGAGCGTTGTCCCTACGGGCAACAAAGGCACCACTCCTTCTAATTCTATTATCCAGTTGCAGCGTTTTTTCCAACGCACATGCCAAACGCATTTCTCCAGCATTCAAAATGTCAATTTCTCACGGCACTTCATTCCCTTCCGAACATGTTTTCCTCAAACTGGAACAGCCGGAAGTTATGGAGAAGGACGAACCAGATCCACCTGAGGAAAAGAATGTCGAGTGGATGAAAGTAAGACATTTCACTCAAAGAAACATTTTAATGACTTTCCCAATGGCATATAAATAGTATTGGTTGTTTCGAACATCGGATCTGCGATTTATTCCTGACCCAAGACTTGTTGATTATGTGGCAGAGTACAAACGATGCATGCGGAATGACACCACGCCCTGGAGAAATGTTAAGGACTTTTTGGACATTTTATTTCCTATACGATACTGGTCAGAAGGCACAATTCGATACAAGCAAAAGGTATGAAATGCTGTGAAATCATAAACATTTGATTTTATATGAATGTGTACAAATCCAGGTGTCAATGGAACAAGTAACCAGAGAGGAGTTAAAAGCAATCAGCGACAAACTTGACCATCAACTGGAGTACAGACAAAGTCAAACCAACGCCAGATACTGTCCAATTCGATTTTGCCTTCATATGGAAATTTTTGGTAGAAATTTGGTATAAACTATGTGGACATTTAATTATCGTAATTTTTAAAATAAAATAGATGAGCTTATCAGACAAGTGGCTTTGGATGATACGATGAGAGCTTTTGTGCTGGAGAGAGTTCGTGGGGAATTAAATCAGACATTGGACGCTTACAAGAAAGTACTGGAGATGTCTTTGGTGGAAGAAGGAAAGGTCTCAGTCTCCCACAAAATTGATCCCGAACTCTTACTTTTGGAACAAAAAATGGAGATAGCTCAAAGGGAGTTGGCCGTAGCAAAAGAGGAAAATGAAAACGCTTCTTCCGATTTAAAAGAATTGGAAAACAAGTTTGAACTTTTGGAAAGGATTCAGCAAAAAGTGCATGAGCCTGGAATCGCTTTCTCCACAAAAATTAATGAGCAACTTGAAGTACTTTAAATGCACATATGTAAATCAATTTTAAAAAATGTATTCATTAATTTTCAGCGTCAAATTTACTTTTTTGAAAATCCACCAATGTTTGAAAATACAGAAGAGGAATGATTTGGTGTTTTGATTAAATAAAAGCTACAATTTTATTGTTACAGAATAATTTAGCTTTGTATTTGAAAAGTTTCAATCAGTCCATTGGCAGATGTGTTGAACACATTCACAATTCCGTTAGCAAAATTTTGCAATCCATCTGAAAATAAATTTCCGATTAATGAATGAATGAAAATTTGAACGAAATGACTTACTGCCAAATGCTTGGAATCCGGTGTCCGTTCCATTTGCAAAGGCGTTGGACGTTGTGTTGATTGCAGTGAGCAGTCCTTCGCCCCATTGACCTACTGTTCCCACGAGACCAGAAAATTGTGGGGAAGGTGCGGCCATTTTTGGTTGCTGACATTAAATTTAAGTGAGCAAAAGAGTTTTTAACATTAAATATGAAATTTTGAAACTTACGATGGTATAAAAACAAATGCAAAGGAACAATGTAAAAGAGAGTTCCAGTTTCATTTTTTCGTTGTGATACAAGCTGCGTTTTGTGTGGCATACTTTCATTTTTATCGTGCCAATTTATTAGCCGGATAAATTTACATGAAAATGGAAACACCTGTAAAATCTGTAGGGAAATGTTGGTCTAGATGACAGTGACATTGAAGACCACTTTTCAAAGCTGATATTGATTGCAATTGATATTCAAACACCTTGAAAGCAGGAGTTCGAGATAGGGAATTGTATCTCCCTAAATGAAATATTGTATCTTCCTTAGTCAAATTAACCTGATTGTCAAATTTTATATCTCCAAACTAGCGACTTTAACAGGTAGTTTTGATCAGTATTACTTCCTCTAAACATAATTGTTTTTTTTGAAACAATTTTACTAATTTCTTGGCCCGTTTGAGTATTTTGGCTGAATAACCGAAAAATACTCTTTGGAAAATATGGTGGCCTTCAAAAACCGGCCCTTAGTTTCAGACGATGCGAGACTCGGTCTTGAAGGAAAGGTCAATCACTTTTCAGCATTTTCCCCTTTCTTATTTGGAAGGAGGACGGCCTGAATGTTGGGGAGGACTCCTCCTTGAGAAATCGTCACAGAGGACAAGAGTCGATTGAGTTCCTCGTCATTTCGGACAGCCAGTTGAAGGTGACGAGGGATGATTATCTTTCTCGTCTGTTGTCCCTTGCAGCATTTCCGGCCAATTTCTAAAGGTTCGGCTGCCAAGTACTCCAACACAATAAATTAACCAAAGATTTGTTCAGTTTAAAAAAAGATAACAATCTATTTTAATCAATTTAACGAGTACAAAAAGTGAGGAGAAAAGTACAAAAGACCAAAAGAGCAACTAAACTAAAACTAACCTAATTTACGAACACGTTCATAAATAGTAACACTGTTAAAACTACTATAAAGGTACTTTGTCCAAATTTAATACATCAAAGTTGAAAAAGTCAAATCAATCAAAGCAAATTTGATAACCATGAACAACGCAAGCGAGACAAAGAAAGCAAATAATAAGAACGCCAACCACAATCAGAGACCAAAATAACCAAGTATAGTTTGATACATCATCAGCCGTTATTTTGGTCCGAGGGTTTGACTTTTTTGAGGACTCCGGACGAATTCCCTTCATATGAAAAAAATTCCTGTTTGTTTTGTTGAACAAAAATGGATTCTTCGAGGACGTCTCTGATTGTTGCAATGGGAATATATGACTTGCTCTGGACTCGTTGTAGTGGTAGTTAGGCATTATCACTGGATACATCGCCGATCCCGAGTTTCTTGATCGATGTCCCACTGACGACACCCGCATCGCTTGATAACGTGGCTTCGATTTATATCGTGACTTCGAACGAATGAGCCCGCCTGCACTCATGCCGAAGAGCAAGACGACAACGGCAAGTACCTTGAGTATTCCTCTCATTATCCCTAAAGTTAAAATTAATAGAATAAAATTAAAGTTCAAATTAATTAACAATGCGTATGAAGTTAATTTCAATGAACAAAGTTTTACCTTTTTGCCGATATGGCTGCCCTTTCCTCTAATGAATTGGTCACCGCGATTCTGGGCCTTTCCAAACGAAAAATGAGTGGGCCCTTTGGGGGGAATTGTTTAATCGGGGGGAATAAATTTTTGTTTAGTCCGTCTCCGTCCGTCGCCAATTGAGAAGTGAGTGAATTGAGGGGAAGGAGACAAAGAACTAAGAAGTGGCGCCTGCGGCTCAACAAAGGAGACCGAAATCTCGTTCACTCACGATATGAAAATTAAACTATGCAATTTTTAAAGACGCTAATTTTATTCAAACAATTTTTTGTCCACTAATAAAAAAGTAATCTAATTTACAAAACAAGTTCAAGTAAATAGTAACACTGCTAAAACTAATAAAAAATAACCTAATTTTAATTTACGAACAAGTCATAAATGGTAACACTGCTGAAATTAAGTATACGAAAGGAAAAAAAATATATTCAAATATTTAATATTTACACCAGAACAAGTAAAAAAGTATGACAAGCACAATAAATGCATCGCCATCACTTTGGTCCCTCTTGTGCTTCGATGATTCATGAATTATGATCTGGGGTGCATTATTTTGCCCCTTAAATGGCCCCGACAAGGTCTTGTCGCCACTTTGCCCCTTAAATGGCCCCGACACGGTCTTGTCGACATTTTGTTCCAACAATGGCCCCGACACGGTCTTGTCGACATTTTGTTCCAACAATGGCCCCGACACGGCCTTGTCGCCACTTTGCTCCAACAATGGCCCCGACACGGTCTTTTCGACATTCTGCTCCAACAATGGCCCCGACACGGTCTTTTCGACATTCTGCTCCAACAATGGCCCCGACACGGTCTTATTTCCCTCTTGTCCAGTGTTTGATCTTGGCGACAACAGCGTCTTGTTAATGGGGTAGCAAAACGTCACGCCGACAAATAATGCGAAGACGAAAAACATCTCAAGTTTTACCCCCATCCTTAAAACTGTAGAAATCAATACCGCTGTTAAAATTATTTGTAATTGAAATTATATTTCTTTTGGAATTTCGGAATGACCTGCAGATGACACAAACAAATTTGCGGTTTAGTTGATGTACCAAAATAAGGCAGCTCCTCCACGCTCGAGTTCTTGGAAGCGAATGGCACAAAGAAATTAATCCCGCCTTTTAATGCCGCCCATTGTCCATGAAAATGCTCAACAAAGATTCTTACTATTTTATGTTCAAAGAGATTACGACAATTGTTTAAATGCCAATTTATTCCTAATTTGTTTTAACAAAAGTATTTTTGGAATAGGAGCAATTACAATACTATTTTTAAGTAAAAGTCACTTAACCCTTATCAGTTTAATTCAGTTTATACAAGTATTCTTCGACCTAAAGCATCGTTCTAAAACATTTTCGGTCAAATTCAGTCTTCCCGATTTCTAGCATTTTCTAGCCCATATATGTATAATTTTCCCACCATTTCTAAACTTTTTGACCGATTTTGCTCATCTTCGAATTATCCAAGCTATTGAGTAGTAAAACACATGTACAAAATTTGGACCTTAGGGCCCTATCGTGTCACGGACAGACAGACAGACACCCTGGTTATATTATAGGCCCTGGGTCGGGCTAAAATTTCAATGGAAAAGATCAAGTTCTTTGTCAAAGTTAAATTATTTATAGATAATTGATTGCTCCATAAGACAATGCATTGAATAAAATTCGAAGAGCAAGTTGGCCAAGACGAGTCATTGTCACAAAATAGAATGTGTAGAACATTCGTGTAGCGTTGATCCAAATGAAGCCGAGGGTGGAAGGAGGGATCCAACTGGTGGACCCACAACAAAAGATTTGCACTGCTTCAAGTTCGCCCGTTCCCATCATAAAGCCAAATGCAGAGTACACGACAAAAACTGCAGAATAGATGAAGAAAGTGCTCAGGAACCTTTGCTACAAAATTTTGACATATGACTAATAATAATTTTATTACTATGAATAATAATCATTACCATATCTAGCGTAATAATTTGTCTAAGTGATCCCATTTGTGGACATTCTCTTAAAATAGTCCTAATGGTGTATGCAACAATGACGGATACCATTGTCCTGTGATATCCTCCAGGTTCTACTGGATAGTTGGACAACAATGACTGAGATATGAAAGCGTATGTTGTAAACCTCCACAACTGATCAAGCTCCCGACTCTGTTGACAAGCAAACGTTTTCAACTCTATTATTTAATCAATGTAAATATGTTTATTTACTGCAATGTTTCCCGTCATTTTCCTTCAGTTTCTTTAATACTCCGGCCACTTTGGTTTTATAATATAAAATTATTATTGTCCAAAAAATTATTACGAGTGAAATGTCCAGTAAGTTTCTGTGGGAAACATTGTTGTGGCTGTGACTGTGTTAGCCGGAGGGGTTCGGAACGCGGTGGCAATGTACCCTGAAGATCAACAAACAGAGTCCACATTTCTTGACGTAGCGTGCTTCGTACATATCCCAGTTGCCCATTGATCCATTCTCAGTACACGCTCAGAGGCTGAAGAGAGAGGAGCCACTGCCACAACCTTTCCCCTTCCGCGTCCTTTCTTATACACAAGTACATTATTGTAAAATAGGAAGATTGATTGCAAAAATATTTGCATTATTAAAAGGAAAACATTGTATTCCTAAACTCATGCATATTTGATTAGTTTCTGAGAAATGCGTTTCTCGTGTAACTCACGCACAATTCCTTAATTTCTAAAACAAAGAGTAGCAACATATCAGTGCAAATCATTTCGAGTGCTCAGCAAACTGTATTTATTTGCACTTTAGCCAAAGTGTCAGTTACTAATGTACGTGCATACGCAAAGAGAAAATTAGCTCAAAAGTGCTAAATCATATATTCTCTAATTTGCAAGTTGTGCTGAATGTATTATAGATGTGTGTGGTTATTAGAGTGTGGTGTGGATATCGGGAGTAAACGACAAGAGGATCACTTGTTTATTTAGAGCATCAAAAGATTAAAGGCGTAAGTGACTGGATTGTGTTTGCAAAGTTATTTCATAGAAAGCCGGTTAAGTTCTACCACTCTCATTGTTAAATTCTAATACTCTCTGGCTTTGAAAGTGACAGCCAACTCATCCAAAATCCTCAGAGTTTGTTAATATTAAGCTCATCTCCATGTCATACTGAATTTTGAGGATTATCAGAGTTTGCATTTTGCCTCAAACTTTGACAAGACGCCAACGAGTGACAGCTCTTGTACAGGATTATTGCCATGTTATGAAGCCAAATTATAGCTTTGTGGCTGACACTGAAGTGAATTAAAGGTGAATGATACAAAGGGAAAGAGTATTTATGACGTTGGTGGCAAAGAAAGTGAAATTTGAGCTGGTGTATCGAATTGTAGCAGTCTTCTTGTGCCACAACCAAGTTTCCTGGAAGTTGGTGGATTGAGTGTGAAAGGATACTCATTTACTTGACTTTAGCAGAGTGGACTACAAATGTGAGAGACCTTTGACTAATTTGACTTTGGTGAGTTCCGGATTTCTTGTTCTCTATTGTTTCACTTCTCAAAATGTTATTATTATGTACTGTCTTGGAGTGGAAAACGAGCTTTTTCCATTAAATGTGACATGTTCATACAATCCCATATCACTTTCAAAAGAACCACAAAAGTCTTTTATTCAGTGGACGAAATGTGAAATGACCTATCCAACCAACTTTTATATGTCAAATATATTTGGAAAAGATGTTGCAACTTTACTTCTGAATGCTTTATGTCGTATTTATGAAAGGGCGACGTGACTCTGCTTCCACTTTATACTTTGTAATTCGATAATCTATTCAGAAATATCATCCAGTGATAAACATAGTTAGTTAGGGAGTTAAAACTGAAAAAAAGTTTCTGTTTTATGGATTTCCTTTATTTTTCCATTACAAATTCTTGAATATGTATATCGTATTATAGCTTGACGTGTTAATCTGAATATTCAAGGTTGGCTTGTTATTTCCATCCCTCATTTCCAGTCTGCATAAGACAAGTCATTATCAGTCCAACATCCTCAAGAAATGAAAACACACTTGGTTTATTTTTTCAAACATCATTGTGTAACTGCTCCAGTTTTATTTCAAAAGACAGAAACCAAGATATTCTTTATTCGAGCTGAAATAATACAATGTTTTAAAACGGCAAAGCTTCGTCTTCCAATAGGATAAGTAATTATCGGAATATCGACCCTTCCTTCTTTTTCCTACTCTAGCTTTTCTCATTTTAACCAATAATTCAGAGTTGCGTTTTTTTTCTGTTATATACATCAAAGCATTACGCACTTAAAAATGCATTTCCTTTGTACCAACAAAATTAAAGTCAATTTTTTCTAAAACAGCTGAAGGATCCATAATCCAATAGAATTACTTCTAACCTTTGGACAAGTCATCCATCTCCAGAGTTGACAACAAAACAAAACAGAGAGAACTTGAACTTGGCTACGGAATTGTAAAGTTGAATGTGAATTCCTCATTTATCACGGTTGTTCTGTCATTTAGAAACATATTGCTCATAGAAAAATGTTCCAAAGTCAAAAGTTAAAACTGTCAAGTGTCAAAATTACTACGGATGCTTGACAAATGAGGTAAATTGTTTCCTGTCGCTCCGCTATGCAAATATTAACTACAGCTATAACATATTTATTTGCAACATGAATATTTCCAGGTTTGAGACTCGTATAATGGCGATATTCCATTACGAGCAAATAAATGTAAATAATTCTTGATACAAATGGCTTTTAGAAGTTGTATAGCATCAAGTGGACCATGCCGATTATTCGATTAAATTCGGAATAGAATGAAAACGCCCAAGTCTTTCTTCTCAGTCTTCATGCAAATATCTGAACTTGTCCATCACCCTCACCTTAGGCCAAACATTCATCATTTCTTCCAAATCACAATGCAATATGAGACAGACAATAATTTTATGTTCCATTAAATTGCAGCATTTTATGAGTTTATCTGAATGCGGGCTGTGTTATGAGATGTTTGCGTGTCTCTTATTTGCACGTCTGCAGAGGGACCGTGAAATTGCAACTTGTTTAATAAGAAACTCAAAGTTTACATCTTAAGATTTTGAAGACAGATGTGCTCAAGTTCATTTGGGTAAACACAAGTAATGAATTCAAATTCCACTTCCTTTCCTCCTTAAAACACAGCCACCAACATAACAGCCTACCTAAAGTTTAGTCCATTCTTGTTAACTATGCATAAAACCGGGCAGATACACAGTCTTAACTAATTATCAGAACAAAGAAGAGAATGCAGGCTGATTAATTTGAGATTTTAATTAGTCATAAATCATATAAAGGCACAATGAGAGATGAGAAGATTTGTTGTAGCTCAAGTTGGGTGCCAGAAGTTGTACAACTTCCAAAAGTATGTACAACCAAACTTCTGTTCTTTGTGCTTGAAACAACAAAGTGCGAGGATGAATATAGATAAAACAGATAATGACAGGACTGAAAATACTTGCTAATGCAAACGGCAACTCCTTTCTCCAAAATCCATTCTAAAGCTCAAACAACAAGATTTATCTTCCTCCTTTACATTGGCCTTAATTCCATTCGATGAATACTCTTTTGCAAATCTTCAAAATGTTTATTTTTCCTAAAAAATAAAATTCACTAAACTTTATGTAGCCATTTGATATTTTGTAAAAGTTTTAGATTAAAAAATATGCAATAACAACTGACATTAAACATGGCTATGAAATCAAAGGAAGAATTCCATTTTTTATTCATTAAAAGAATGTTTCTCCAAGCAGACATTTATATGCACTTTAGTTCTCTAAATGAAGGCCACACAGACAGAAATCCGTCTGTATTACATCGTAATAATCATAATCGTAATTTTTGTCCGACAATCCCCCAACTTTAATTTATCCCCTACAATTACTCTTTTTGTGTCCAACTAAATTCAAAGTGTTTGTTGTGCTGTTAAAATGGTATGATAAAATATAATCTAGCTGTTACACATTTGAAAATTACTCGACATTAAGCAAGGAGATGAGCAAATTCGAGTACAAGATTATAATATGCACATGAATTATTTATATTCTCTTGCAAGTAGTTGCAAGTTGGCTTCTCCTCAATGAATCTGAGATTGAGTGAAATTAAATGAGGAAGTGCATAAAATTGTCCATTCATTTAATGGTCTATTCAATCAAGTATATAATGGAGACAAAAAGCTAAAATATTGCCGATTTTGCACTCGAATGTTTTATCAGAATCTTCCACAATTCATTACATATCTCCGGTTGTTTGAATGAACTAATGCCAAATTTACATATAATATGCTGATAAAACGTAGACCCAGTAATAAATACTCATTGTAAATACATCTATGGATTTGTAAATCATAAATCATAATTTCCTCTCTGACCCTTTGATTTATTCCGACGATGACAAGTGAAAATGTTGACTATTGGAAGGACCCTGCATGTTAAGGCATCCAAACATTTGGATTCTGTCTTTAATCCATCATATACATTGCAAAACTTTACAAGATAAATGCTATCAAAAGAATAACTAGATATTATTTTACACGATATGAGTGGAATGTCACGATTTTCTCAACGAATAAATTATTTTGGTTAGTTTCATTATATTGAGGGGAACTGCATCAGAAATTCAAGAAGTGTTTGTAATCTTGTTGGTTGATTAGATCCCTTTGGAGGGAATTGGATGTGGGCTGAGAAGTGACATGCTCTGGACAGAACAAAAGGTGATTGTAATGTTGAATGCTATGATAATAATATTTTGAGCTTGACGAATCTCCTCGGAGAGATGGATGAAGGAGATAGGAGACTTCTTCTCATGTAATTCAATCTCTGTGGTCTTGTCTCAACCTCCATTGTCCGCCGTTTCTACTCATCTTGGCGTGCTATATTAATAAATACCTTGCGGTTTTGTCAACACATTTCTCAACCAGTTGTTTTCAACACTTAACAAAATTCCCCTGTTGTCCATATTGTATGGTTCAAATAACTTGTCAAGACATTTTTTAAATAATTTTCCAGTGTGATTGGGTTAATCTAGCAAACTTTTAACCTGACTCATATCCGTTTCTTGTTTAAAGAGTAATATCAAATAGCGGATGGGTGAGATGACGGAATGAGAAAGTGCATTCAATGTCGGTCGGCAACGTTAGTGCATGAAAATGTTTATTTTTCATCATCCTTTAAACAAATTTAACTTTTCAAAATCACAAACATTGCATTTAGTCCTTCATCTTAAATAATTTGTGCGTAATGACTCGAAATGGAGATTTGTGAGAACGGAAACTAAAGTCACATTGATTGACACTGAAACTGGACATTGAATCTAAAATATTAACCACCACAAACAATGAAAATAAATGTGATATATGCCACGCATTCCTTTCTATCAATACACACACGTTGGGTTTTTTGTCAATTATTGAGCCAATCCTTTTGTCGGCTTTAAATGATTATTTACTCTGTACATACACTGAAGATGAGCACAGTAAATAAAGTTAAAATAGTCATATCTCCAAACGCACTAAAATCGAGTCTTTTTATCCTGGATTTATATATAACAAAACAACTCTGTGCGATTCATTCACTTTGTTGAAATCTAAATTCTCTAAAATCTAAATATAAGTAAATGCTTCAGATTTTTGTCCATAATAAATGGTTCTGTTACATAGATTGTCTAAAAATAGGATAAATATTTGCAAAGTTTTATCAGTTTAAAAATTAAAGTAAGTACAGCTACAGCTACAAAAGTTTTGTGTAAAATTTTGTAGGAAAGCTCTTGGTTTGGACTTTCCTATTAGAGATGAATTGTGTATCAACTTGGCCGTTGTCTAAATATATTTTGTAACATCACCTGAACTTGTGTTCATTCCCCTTTTCAAAGACCACTTCATTTTGATCGGAAACGCCCATTTAAATTGATTTTGTGTCAATACCAGCATCAGGCGTGTATATGGACTGAACCCCAAAAGGGATTGTCTGATATGCAAATACAAAAGGAGTCAAGAAAATTTAGTTTGAAGACATGTCAACCCTTGAATTAACATTTCAACAGTTTCAATCCAAAACCAAGCAAAAGAAGCAATAGATATTTTTTGAGGGAAATAAATAAATGGCTTAATTTCAGTTTGATCCAATTAAAATGTCACACCTGTGAGTTACGCAATTTGGCTACCCATTTCATGTTCCACGGCCGCCTGTCACTTCCAATATTAAAAGGCAGCGTAATAAATAGCCCACCCATAAATCATCATTACACTGAAAGGCAAAGACATTCAATATTAGACTTCTTATACCGCAAACCAAACACATTTTCTCATTTCATAAACACTTTTCCAATAAGGGAAATAAATCTCTTTCTCCGACTCTAGACGTCGTTTTATTGTAATGGAGAAAATATTTCATTTGTGGTATGAAATGTATAATATTGACAAGTTTCCACGATTTGGAATAAGGAAACTTGTTTATTTTTACAAAAGTAGGACAATGGATTAGCCACTGCTGCTGAAAGCAGATTTAAAGATAAAACAATAACACTTTTCCATAAAAGTGAAACGCTACAAAAACGTTAACATTTGATGTATTGTTTTGACATATATTTCACACAAACTCGCATCTGTCTCTCGTAAAACCCAGAGTTGTGGTAATAGAAACTTGGTCGTAAAATGATCGTGAATATGCTACATTTTGCATTAGTATTTCAATTCAAACGTTGAAAATATATTTTTTTAAACTTTGGAATAGAACACATTGTGATTTAGGGATGGGATAAAATGGCAGTGAGATGATGTATCTTGTGTCCCGTCTCAATGAATCTTGTTTACATTTCCTGGCTCATCCCATTTACTCTATTTAGCATGTATAAACTCATGTTCGCATTTTCTGTTTTGAATCAACTTCCATCTTTTATGAATATGTATATCTACATAGGGAAGGAGGAATTGAAACACTTGGCTCCAAACTGGATAACTGACATCACAAGAGTTTCCTGATGGAGTTTTGGTCATGGCGTAGGATGAGAGGAAGCAATAAGGGGGAAAATGGTTAAAAAACACCCGGTTTTCGGATGAAATATCGGATGTGAAATATGAGACTACTTATGCTTATTACGAGGTGGGTAATAAATGGGCGAGACAGCTTCTCATAATTTTGCACTCTCTCTCTTGGAAAATTCAAATAAATGCAACAAGAAGACAAGAAGGGCGAGTCTTCTTCTTGTGTACTTTTCCTAAATTGTTTGTGTGCATCCTTTTCCCTTCGTCTCATATCTGTAAATATCCTCCATTCCTTGTGTGCAGCAAAGAAAGAGTTTATTTTATGTATACGGCTCAGAATTTCCAACCTTCAAGGAATTTAGCTCAAAGTACCAAAAGTAAAAGTAGCTGAAGGTAAATTTCCCAACCCCACATCCCATTAAAAGGTATTAAAGTATATATGAGGGAGAGGGAAATTTTGTTCCCAACCAAACCTTGTCTCATTTTATGAAAATTGAATCCACCAGAAATGATTGCATGTACATAAGTATCAACCATGGTTTGTTTATATAATAGACCCATTCATGCGCTAAAGAATTTTACTTGTGAAATTATTAGCGAGTTGTTGATTGCTTATCTAAAGACAAAAGAAAAATGAATTGATTGAAATAAAAAAAGAAATCAATGATTTGAATATAATTCATCTTATTTGAAGTACATGTAAAAGTTTATGGGAGGATTGCGTGCTCTCGTGAACTCATGCAAGCCCAACTTCTGATGGACTTTGGGATGTAATCATGTTCCAGCTTCATTAAGGTGTGTCTCGTAAGCTTATTGATGGTACTTCTGTAACTAATCACGTTACTGCAGTTGGAGTTGGAGAAAATAGGATCAGACAATTGTTAAGATATGTTGAAGCAATCACGACCAACAAGAAGAAACTGGCTAAGAATTGGCTACAAATTGAACGTTCACTTCTTTGGCATTCACAATGGGACTCTCTTAATAGACTTCAGCAATCAGTTCAAAGGAGAAAGGAAATCTTAGACATTTACATTAAATTGAATATTATCTTGCTTTTTGGGTGGAATATTTTTCTCATTTAAAATTGCGAGAAAAGTTCAAAGTGAATTCCATCTGAGGACACATCAAGGAGATGGATGCAAATTGAGAAAAAAATGTTTTATGGATGAAAGATTTAAAGAAGAGAAAGTGGAATTAGTTCAATTGGGGATGGGATGATTTATGAGCGTCTCATGACAATCTATCACTTTAAAGTGTTGCCTTGGAGTGAAGCCACTTTAGAAATTGGGATTCTCGTTGAAACCTGTGGACTACTTAGCATTCAACTAAGGTGAAAGTCACTAAAACTTTCATGCCTCTTATTGACTTAGAATTTCCGAGTGGAATGCAAAATGTGCCTTCTTCACCTATATCTATGCATATAGTGTATAAGACCCTCTTTGCAAATATTTACACATCTCCTGAATCCGAATCAATAAAAAATCCCCACAAGGGTTTGGATAAGTGGGATGATCTTTTCGTTGAAAATTTAATATCGTTTTCAGATCGTGAACTCTCTCCAAAGTTTGCTTTAGACACCTAATTTTGTAAATGTTTGCAATTGGCAGTATTTTAAGTAGAAAAGTAATAATTTAGATCAACTTGAGAAATTGGCCAAACTCTTGCTTAAACTAGTTTCTGGATTACACTAATTTCCAACTCGTGAACTTTATTCTTTAGATAACAGAATTAAGACTGGCAAAAACTTTAATCATAAATCAAGGGAAGAATATTGAACTCGGAAATTATGTTTTGTTACAAACTCAAGAGGATAAATTACTTTTGCATTTGTGTGTGACTTTAGTTAAATATTCTAATATGAAACACTCCATATAAGGCGCTGGTCAGCATTTTTTTCTGACAATGTGTATTTGAAGTTTTAAAGTCATTCCGTCACGTTTTCATTTCGGTGGTCAGCCTGAGAAAACTGAAACGTGAAGGGTCGCCCAACAACACCTTTCCTCCCATCCCTCCCTTTTGATATCAATTGTTGTGGCGAATTAAGGTCAAGGGTTGACTTTATTATTCATAATTCTTTCCTATCAATTCATCTTTTTCATCCAATTCAATTTTGGCCGAGTGGGGTGGTCTTTCAAATCAAAATCATGGCTATTAAAATATAATATCTATTCCAAATCTTGGTCCTTTGTCACTTGAGTATTATACCGTGAAAATTGGTTTTTGTCTGGGGCTAAAATGCAGAAATCAAACTGAATATAAAAAACTTGTCTGCATTTTGTATTCTCTTCACCGCATCCACAATTCTTTTGTGAAGTTGACTAAAAAGTAGAAAGCTTTGGGGCCGTCCGATTTGATTTCAGCACTTGATGGAAGAATAACATGGATTCCTCTCCTCACAAAGTTTTCTGTTGCTCAAGAAAAAGTTTCGAGATTTCTTTGGAGCTCCAAGGGGAAGATTTGAGGAAAAAGTGGTTTGATGTTTGAATCATCATCGTCCTCAGCCTTGAGCGTCACGCTTGGAAGCGCAAAAAGCATTTCTGCTTCTCCACTCAAAGTCCTCTCACTTTCCTATATTCGCATTTATTATTATCCCATCTTTCCCTTGGAGAAATCCCAGCAGATGCTTTCATACGCACGCTGCATGCAATAATAACAACATCCAGGATTATCATCATCATACCATTATACAATCAAACCCAACTCATTTTATTTTCCGTGGCTTTTGTAAATGCACTAATTTGCACTAAATGGGATTACCACTATGCCTTCATTTGGGAGAAAGTTCATGTCCGTTAGGAAGGGAGAAATCTTTCCCCATTTTAACAATTCTAGTCCAACACCCAAAAAGTGCAACATTGGAACTGCCACCTTCATTCCTCACCTCTCGTTTGGCCATCACTACAAACTTCCGCTTTAACTTTCCCCCTTGTGTACTTTCCCTCCACGAGATAGCCAAAAGAAATTTTATGCTTTTCTATTATTAGGCTTTGTTATAGGCGATGGAGCTTTCAATAAGGTGAAGAGCAATATGGAACCAGCTGCGTGACCCTTCTGTTGTTCCACAACTTGATTTATGATTTTGTAGAAAAAGAGATCTCAATCTTTAGAGATACACGTCACACTCGACGGACACGCTCCCAACAAGATGTCATAATTGATACAGATTTAAAATTTGTTCAACTTTAGACTGATTCATGTATTCACCCCTTTCCCGTTTCGTATCTGTAATCAGGATCAAGCTCAAAAAGTAAAAGTGCTGAAGGTGATGTCGCGGGATATCACGCAAATGTTTTGAGAAGAAGGTGAAAAGTTCCTTTCTTTTGTGTTGGATGAATGAGAGGGAATGAAGTGAAAGAGGGACGGGTTGGTGTGATGATGGGATAAGGAAGGAAGGCACTTAGTCTCAGTCTCACTCTTTTACTTACTTATAGTTGTACAATGACATTAGAAACAGTTGGCAGACTAATGAGACTATTACTTCCCTATTCCCCTCAGTAGCCAGACAAACCTCAACTCTTTTCCCAACTTTTACCTCAAACTGCATCAGTTCAAACTTCCAGCTAAAGTATCGTCTTATAACAAGCTTATAAAGAACTTTCCCCTTCATTCTGATACAACACTAAACTTTCTCTCAATCATTCTTCATGTGCTGCTACAATTCTAAATCAAATTGACATTCCCATCCCCAACCAACTCCGTCTCTTCTTCCTATGTATGGAGTTGGAGCAGCCATCACTGCTTATCTTCAAATCACATTCGCTCTCTAATGTCTTGTAGACTGCATTTATTATGGCAGAATGAGTGTTCCATTTGTGGGATTTCTTTGACTTTATTTTTACCAGCTTTTTGAAGATGAATGGGAGAGGGGAGTGACGTTGATCGGATACGGCTTACGAATTAGAATTGCGGCTGGATTTGATGTGATGCAAACATTATTTAGTTTGACACTAATGGTATATTTGAGATGATTAACTTTTTGGAAAATATCTTACAAACATGCGTTTTCCCTAATTGTTTGTTTGCGCTTGTTTTGTTGAGAAAATCTGCTCAGCTCGGACAAAGCCAAAGCCATGAAGAGTTCTATTTCAGAGATTTCTGACAAAATAAGAGCATGGTGGTGATAAAGCAAGAATGAAATGACTTTGTTATCATTCCAGAAAATCCCGGACTTTGAAGGAGAAAACGTAAAATCCTTCTCTTTGAGATTGTACTGATTTTTTTCTACTTGGATTACCAAATGATCCCAAGCAAGAGCTGGAAAGGCATCCGACTTATTTAGAGCTAACTTATTGTGTTCTCCACTTTCACGACTTTCTTTTCTCCAAGCTTAACTTCTTTAAACATTCTTATCCTACTTTCAAAGTCTCGAAAAAAATTCTTTTAAACCTGAAAAACTGCTCTTTTAAATTTTTATTCTGTAATGAGTCATCTTTATTATAAAGTTATTAAATTCTCTTCTGCTATGTAAAACTAATTATTTGAGTTGATGAAAGATGCATAACATACAAAGTACATGAATATAACCAAAAAGCAATGATAGTTAAAACATAAGGTTTGGTGTGTTCAAAGGTTGTTATAAATATGTTGGGGAGTAATTCTAATAATTCCTCGCCACAAAGAGAAAGCGAGGAATGAAAGTCAAGCATGAAATGAAATGTTACATTATTCATCTGTTCTACAAACAAGAAGCAAACTTTGCTACTCTCTCCACCTCACTCTCCCATTATTATGAAATGTGAACTTTCTCCGTCCTTCTCACTCTCTTCCATATTACAACTCATTTCCCTTGATTAGCCCTTTAAACCACCTCATATCATACATTCATATTATCCATTTATCACATGCGTAATCTCGCATTTTTTTTATTTTTTGCCTCATTTTCTATTCTAATTTATATGTTTCTGTTTGTTACAGATCTGAAGACATGAAAAGGAAAGTTGTGATGAACTGAGGAAAAGAAAAGGGAAAGTGTATTTGGTGGCTTAACAAAGACTAACAAAGGATTTGTGATGGAATCCGGAAAAGCCAAAGTGTGGTGAACCTCAAGGAATAAAACGTTTTCTTTGGACTGGAGCTAATTGCCAAAGAATTTGGGGAAGAATGGCTCCAATATTTTGGATAGCTCATTTATTCTGCCTTGTTTCCTCAATTCGTGCACTAGACACATGTAAGTCACTTTTCATCGGATTTTGACATCCGGGATTTTTGGGGATTCGAAACACATCAGCACACAAGCCACCAATTTAGTTCTCTGATTTAATCAAGCCGAGCGAGACCACATTTATACAGCGCACGTTCCACATCCCACTAAATTCTCCTATACATTTCATCCCGTCAATTTCCAGTAGCTTCTAATCTAGATTGAGATGCCAACCCCAGGCAACAAAAGAATACCACTCTTGTTTGCAAACAGAGCAAAGTGGCCAGTCCTTTCGCTTTCAAACAACAAAGAATGTAGCAAACTTGAAAATTTCATAAATAGGGAATATTATGTATTATTTTGACATTGATGCGATGGAATTAAATGCAGACCACCTTTTCATTTCTTTAAGGGGAAACACATCCAAGGGCTATTAGGGTTAATTATAGAACATCATATAAATAGTTGGCCTGAGTGAAGGGCATAATTGTTACTTGACCTGACAGAAAATGAGTGAGAGCCTAGCTCAATTATTATTAGATAGATGCGTGTCGTTTTAATTATTTCTGGATAATCATTAGTGTTATGTATGATGCGTAGTCAGATGTAGATAATTTCAACCCATCAACAATAAACAACTGACGGCAACTGTCAGCAAGTTTCACGTATTTTTTAACAATTCATGTAGTAAATGTTATTATTATCTTGTTTTGTAGCAAACTGTGTCGGCCCTTTGGGCATGGAATCTGGAGGACAGTCAGAGGGAATAGGAATTCCGGACGAAGACTTGTCAGCCTCAAGTTCCTTTGAATCGGGCACCGTTGGTGCTCCCATGGCCAGGTAAATCAACTTATTCAATTAGTCACAAATGCTTAATTAATGACTTATTTATGGGGGAAATCTATAAATGTGATGATGTATTTTCTGTCCAAAATCAATCAACCAAAAATGCTAAATTTCTCCAACTCATCGCCAGTTCTAAAAATAATAATAAAGGACCTATTACATAATTCGACATCTGTCTCCAAAATTGTTGAGTAACCAAACAAATTGTATAAAAGACCAGTCATCCTTTGACCCAAAAACTCACAAAAGTGTGCATTCACTTTAAAAAATTTGTTTGTAAGCCGATAAAGTCCCCTTCCATGTGGACACACAAATTAGAATTAGGCTCCAAATTGCATACAGTAGCATTGCATTTGCATTGTTCATTCACTTTTGAAAGGGTCTTATATTTGACATGCTCTTGTCCAGATACTAATCCCAAACACAAACTATTTTGGATACTTTTTGAAATATTTGTGGCACACTGGGACAAATGCTATATTTAGTCATGACACACGATAGAAATCTGGTTTTTGGTTTGGCCATGTAACATTGTAACAGAATACAAAAATAAGTCAAGCAAAAAACGTACACATATGAAATAAGAATGTGTCAAAAAGTCAAAAGCCAAAGTCAATTCAAGCCTCAGCATTTCCATTCACATTCTGCTTACAAAGGGATCTTGTAAATACAGGACAAAGAGGGAAGGGAAACTTATTTAAAGACTCCCTTCTTTTTCAACGGTAGCAGAAATCCGAGTTTAGTATCCTTTTGAAAAATGTTTGGGCTAAAGAAGGTTCGTCAAGGCTGCGTGTGAGTCAAACAGAGCTCGTATTTTGTCTTTCTGTGACAGTTTAGAGCCCAAAGGAGTTGTGGTAATAAGAGTTATTAGTTTTAACGCAGAGTATTTAAATGTGTTCAGTTTAAATGAGCATACACACAAATGGCTGGCTCGTAAATTGGTTTTAGCTGCAGATGATCCCTCGTCTTTTGTGGCTGTGGTTTAGAGATTTGTAAATGTTACACCAAGTTTTTTTTTCGTTTTCGGCTTCCTTCTAAATTTTAAAATGCATACATATATGTGTATACATATATGAACAGAGTTAATTATGTTAATTACATTAATTATTGAGTGCGATGGGTTGGGTCGTTTTTTAGCTGGGCGGTCCTTCTTTTTAAAGGTTTCAAATTTTCTTCTTTTGCTTTGGTGTAGGTCAGCAAAAAATGTGTTGTTTATGAGAAATATTTGGGATCATTATTATTCGGGCAAAGCTTGTTACTTTTTCTCCCTATTTAAAAGTAAGAACTTCTTCTTCTTAGGAAGAAGTGTGGAGTGTAAAGATAATAATATCAATAAATTGTAATTGGTAAGGTTTAGAATCTAAACTTTAGATGCAATGACAATAATAATGGATACACATTTGTGCGTTGTCTAATGCACACGTTTCCAATTTCTTGTTAATTTAAATGCAAGGGAATTCAACAGTGTTGTTTTATATTATCACTATCCACCTCCACTTAAAATGGGGGAATGCACTTCTCCAAACAATTTTGGTCCCTCTTTAATGATGATCCGTCTCCGTTTAATTAAATTTGGAAATCTGAGGAGATGTTGCTCAGTTTGGGGGATGCCAATTATTTTCTAATATAATCCCTTCCATAACTCAAATATTATTATGCATGCATCTTCTCCCTTAAAATTCTAACAACGTTCCAAATAAAACCCTTTTATAATTTTGAATCTCTTCCAAAACTCATTAATTATCTTCAAAGGGATTGTTTAATATCAAGCCAAACCTGCCGACTAATTAGAGAATATTGAAAATTAAATTTCTTTTCCAAACTTTGATGCCTGTTATTTCTACAAAGTCTTTAATATACAACAAATAAAATTAAAAACTTGACCAGTAAGCTAAAGCTTTAAATTAAAAAAAGTTTACTCAGGAGTTTTGTTAAGTAAATAAATCATGGGATGAATTACAGATTCTTAAAATAAATAATCCCCAAAGTTGACTCTGTCTGGTTGGAAGATGTTTGCTTAACAAAAAGATGGATGGAAGGGTTGAAAGTCCCTCAGCCCCGTTGACACTTTATATAATCCCTTGTTTTCGGTCAGCTAAATATTTAAAGCCTATTTGTAGACGTCAACGTCAATTCGGAGGGAGAAGCACAGCCGGGTGTGATAAAATTAAGAAGCTACCAGAAATGGAGAAGAGGGAGAAATGTGATACGACCAATTCCCTTTGTATATTGTCTGCAGACAGATCACTCTCCGCTTTCCCTTACACGCATTTCAGCCCCAAATTGTCTCGGGCTTTAAGACATTAAGTCAGTCTGTCTCAATATGCCAAAGATGTTGAAGGCTAACCCAAATACAAGATTAATTAAAATTGACCACATAAACCATATTAATAGATACTTTGTTATATAAAATTAAAAGCACTCTAATTATCCAAACAACTGGCCATACTTTTATTACAGTGGCCATGCAGAATTAGACTTTTAAATGTAGAAGAGTGACGATATATCATTCTTTTTGGACACGGGAGTGCCAGCCCCCATGAGATCTCAAACAGTTGTTCCTCAGTTGATGGCAACAATGGGGAAGTGAAGCAGTTTAAATGAGTGTCATAATAACCACAACTGGGTAACAATGAGTTGGCCAACTATCACAATTGAAGTAGGGAAACATGCAACATTTGGCTTTTTGAGAAAACTCCCCAAAGACCCTCGACAAGTGACAATTTGGCCCCATCCCTCCGTCAATAAGAGAATGGTTAATTTACAATTGGAATCATAAGGAAATGCTTCCTGCTCTCCGTTTGACAAATATGGAGCAGCCGTGTTGGGTTGTTGATGGGCAATATCGCTCAGTGTGGTGCCAATTATCCAATGTGATTAATTAGATCCACTTCGTCAAGTTTTGTGGCCAAGAAGGGTGAAAGATGAGAACACTGAATTTGTATTAGAACCATCTTCTTATTCCGCTTCCTGTGGATTCACAGAGAAAATAGTTGATGGAGGAATTTGAAATAACTTAAAAATTCCACATCGATCAAGAATATCGATTAATTGGCCCCCTGCCCATGCAATGTTGAAATATTAATATCACAAGACAAAAATAAATCTAGTAATTAAACTTATTTCAAAGAGAGCTAAATTTCAAGAAAGAAGCAAAGAAATATGAGGAAAATATCTCCTGACAGTTTTGATAAAACTCGAAGTATATGCGAGAGAGAGAGAGAGAGAGAGGGGTATGTATTTTCCCCTCGACGATTTTGATTCATATTTAAAAGTTGACTGAAATATTATCTTATTCCATGTAAGTAACAAGTAGAAGACAACGAAGAATATTAATCCTTATAATAAACGTTGTTGAACAAGGAAAATTTCACAAGACATTGCACCTCTCAACCTTTAAACTTTTGGATCTCACTTCCATCCAGGAGATATTGCATGTTCAGCAAAGTTTTAGAAAGATTACGTCACATTTTCATTTCAAAAGATAAATTGAATGCTTTTTATCTATTGGCCACAAGATGTTTCCCTTCTCAAAGTTTTTAGGTGATGGATAATGAGAGCTGAAGTAGCAAAAAGTGTGAAAACTAATGAATAAGCGCTGCTAATAAATTTGGGATACGTGCAAAAAGCAATGTTTTTGTGGCTGTCATGTTGTACAACACTTGAAAGCGACTTGTTTATATTTGAAGGCGGCTTGGTTATTGAAAATATTAAAAGTAAGAGGCTTTAAGAGTCTCGAATAATTGAGGCGATGAATGAAATTAAACATCAAAACATTACATGCACTTTTATGACTTGAACATTTGCATTTCCTTCCAAAAACACGCAAACTTGACTGACATGCAAAAACATGAGCAATAACAATAATAATCATCAGCAGCGAAATTAAAACGTGTACTACATAGTAGCGAGCGCAAAGTGCGTAACGAAACGAATTTGATATTTTAATGATTGATGAAGAGTGGCTAATTATTTTGTATTGTTTAAGCTAATTAATTAATCCGATAGAAAATGCAGCGAGAAAAATGGTATATTCATAGATGGATTAAAGATAGAATGAAAAGAACAGAAATGGAACAAAATGCGTGATGAATCGTTTTTTCCAGATCAATATCCTGTAAGTGCAATCAAAGTAAGAAATGGCGAGATCTATTCTGACACTTGATTGGCTTGTTGGCTCAAAATCATTAATATCTTGGATGCAATTTAGTTATTACATTTTGCCTGCTCTCATTTTTATTGGTTTCTGTCAATCAACTTTTCTAATTACTTCCATCCGTTGAGGAAGCCTCACAAATACAATTCCTTAATTCCCGTGAGACTTGAAAAAAGTATCATTTTTCCTCCCTCCTTATTAGCCAAAGAAAACATTCTTTTCATAAACAACGCTTATATCTTTAAAATATAATCCAACAAATATAATTTATTACTCTTTAATAACGAGTCGTTATTCGTAATATTGAATTATAATTTAATGCATCATGCTGAAACTTTTGGTGTAGTAGCAAAGCAAAGCTGATCGGATTAAAGTTATTAATCGACGGAAGGTGACATTATGGCCGTGCTTTATGAATTTATGGGGTGGCCAGAGCTGGAGACACACATCATAACCACGGATTTAACGAGCCTCCAACAATGAGGCTAACATTTCTTGCGTAATCTTAAGTAATGGCAATTGCTGCTTCCAACTTTCCTTTAAACCTTGAAAGGAAGAATATGCTCTGGATTTTATTGTGAAGTTGGTGGTGATAATTTTCAATTAGAGTACTTATATATCCCTTATAATAAAGAATGGGAGGGGAAGAGATTGGGAGAGTTTAAACTTATTCTAATCCTTCCACAAACGACCATCTTATTTGTATTCCACAAACACTTTTTTAGGATAAGGCTTCAAATCCACTGCTCCTTCAGGAAACTCAGAAACACGTACAGAATTAGGAGACACTTGAATTGAGAATTATTCAAGAAAGAGACGAAGAAGGGAAGGAAATTAAATTTTATGCAGATGATCAATTTAATAGGCAAGCTAACGGAGTAATAATACGATTAGCACTATGTTCTATACTCCACTATGCTATATATAATTCTTGAATTCAGTTTACACAACGGAAAATGACGCTTGACGGCGTGAACAAACTTTGTTTGGAGTATTCATCTGAATTTAAAATTTATGCTTTCTTTACATTTCTTGTCATTGTGTGTCTCTTTCTAATCCCAGAACAAGGAGCCAACTAACGCATGAATTTATGAATAAAAATGAGCAATTAGAACCCCAGAGGATTGAAAGGGACAATTTTCTTTTACAATGTTTTGTTGCATTGGAAAATGCAATACTTTGTTCATTACGTATTACATACGCATTGTATTAAATTAAGGGTTGAATCGAAACCATCCATTAAAGATAAATTAAAGGGCCTCCTTAAGGTGCTGTCGCAGGGTGGTCTGCTCTCAAATGAATTAACAAGATTGGAGGAAAGCTGTCCAACGCCACTCACCAAGTGTTTTGTACATCTAAGGAAGGAACAACTTATGAAATTACAATTCTCCACAAGTGTCCAGCTCAAAATTCATTCAAATTATCCACTCTCGAGATAGAAAAAAAGTCCACCCATATATATATAATTCCACCGCAAATAAAAACCCGTTCATTGTTCAAAACACTAGGCGTCTGAACAAAACAAGACAGATAAAAATTAATGAATTATTAAACACGCCTTTTGTAAACAAAAATTGAATTCAAAACGAATTTGCATTCAGAATATATTTACTCTTGTTGGGTGGACTTGCGGAGGACGTGATGAGAAAGCCAAGACACTAATACTCAAACACTGATCTTTTGAGATTTCAGCGATTGATTTTCAGTAAAAATGTCTCTTTACGTTTTCCATTTCCTAAATCAGAGCAATTCCATCACCTCATTATCTCCCATTCTGAATTCCGTCTCGGAACACTT
The DNA here is from genome assembly GCA_034698145.1 of Proisotoma minuta. Taxonomy (NCBI): domain Eukaryota; kingdom Metazoa; phylum Arthropoda; class Collembola; order Entomobryomorpha; family Isotomidae; genus Proisotoma; species Proisotoma minuta. Next base: position 29,026 of record JAQIXN010000281.1, read on the forward strand.
TCTCTACATACTTTATTTTCACATTTACAAACAATTTCTTCCCAGAAATTCTTCCCAAAGAGGCTGGATAATGAAGAAGAGGCTGTTGTGTGCTCTGTAAGAAACATCATGATGGCAAACCACAACATTTGAAATCCACGACAGAGAATGCGGGCGAAAGGGATTCTCTCTCCATTTGTACGTGTTTCTTTATATTGAGCTGAAAGAGCTTCATCTTCAGTGCTCATCCTCCTCGAGATGAGACTGCAAGTTAATCTATGTTGGACTTGTTTTCCGTATTTTCATGTCTCCTGTCATGTTTCCTCAACTTCTTATATGGCATTGCTATACAAGTTATTTTTGGTTAGCAAGGATTTGACAATAGCTGGATATTCCATCCCAGTTTTTTGCCAAATCATTGTCAACCTTGTTAAATCTTCCCTGCTAAATAGTCTCCATACATTCTCAAATGCACTTTTTTGGCTTTTAGAATGAATTTCTCATTAGACAACAATTTTGTGTCTACTAAAATAAACGAATAATTTAATGCATTTTCCACATTCCTCTACACAAGTACATCTCATCTGTATTCTTTGCGAAGACAATGTTTTAAGTCTAAATTCCAATCAATGGAATAAATCTGGTGGGAGCGATCAAAATGGGGTTGAGAAAAATTTCACTGAGGGGACCATTTGGTTTAGTGGAGAGGAAGTGATAAATTAGAGCGAGGGACGGTGAAAGTGATACAACGCACATTTAGCATTCTGCTGCCCCAATCCAATGGAAAACACATCTGTGTCCTTTACAATCCATCAATCTTCTTCCCTTCGTGGACAGGGATGAGTATATAAAATACAAAAAAAACGAATTCCTTTCCCACCCAACAAACAATATTTTCTATCCAAATCCACAAAGTAAAGAGATGTTCCAAGCTTCCATACAAATGTTGGATGATTGTATGTATCGTTGGACTATATCTCTGCAAGTTCTTCTTCTTTGATGAGATTATTTCAACTCCTCTCAAAGCTTTTACTATAAATGAACTAAAGAAAGGTGGAATGGTGTATGAGGAAAGAAGAGCGACACATGCATACAAAACGAGCGTGGTTGCAGTAAATTTAGTTGGTTTTATGTTGACACGATCATTGCTTTCATTTCCAACACTTTTTTGTTGCAGGGTGCGACAGGACAGGAACGGAGGTGCGTGGTGCCCAAAGAATCAAATTACATCGGAAGCCGAGGAGTGGCTGCAGGTGAGGAAGATAATCACACTTTTATTCTAATTCCAAAGCTTGCTTACAATTAAAGGGGGACATTAAATAAATTTTTGTGCTAGAATCATAGTTCTGTTTTAATGTGGGCTTTGACACAACTAAAAATTCCAATTCATTCCTTTTAAACAACAAACCCATTTTTACAGATATTCATTTTGAAGAGAGAGATATTATTCTGACACGAGCCATGATTTAGTCAGGGTTAAATTTGCAGACAAGAGAGTCCATTAATTTGTCATTTGAGAGGAATTTGTGCGTTATCAGATTCTTTCATCGGATCCTTTGCCCATTCTTCTTCCAGCCTTTCCACAAGATATCGCGATAAAATCTCACAAACCCTCCACGCATCATTTTATTCCATCTCAAGCCGAAATCCGAGGAAATGTCATTGAATCTTTAAAACTGTTTCACGAATACATTTCGTGAATGATGTAATCTTAGTAAAAGGGAAAGAGGAAGAATGATTGAGAAGGCTGAATTAATGATGAGATGATATCAGTGATGATGAGATGAAGGCCCCGTGGTACTTAAACTTTCTGTCTCTACGGCTTATAATAATAACATTCCTTGCGAAACGAGAATCCTTTGTCCCAATGGCCGCAAAAACCGTTACGTTGGGACTTATCCGGATTCCATCAGATTTATTTCTCTCTCGTCGTGCACAAGAAAATTGAAAAAAGAATGGCTGGAAGATGATATAAACTAAATTACGCCTGTCTAATCCTTTTGTTCTTTATTGCTTTTGCAGATTGACCTGCATAGCGTAATGATAATCACGGCAAGCGAGACACAAGGAAGGTTTGGAAATGGTCAGGTGAGACTACGGCAAAGATTAATTAATCCTTTATTATTGCAAAATAACTACAACCAAGTATTTTTGCCAGGGAGCGGAATTTGCGGAAGCCTACATGATTTCCTATTGGAGGCCTGAGCTAAATAAATGGGTTCGCTATCGGGATCAATCCGGAAATGAGGTGAGCCTTTAGTGTTTCCTTTGCTTTGTGGAAGTTATCCCAAGGGTCCGAGGATTCCGTGAAATTTGATCCCCTTCAATATCCAGTCCACTAGGAAATTCAGAGCCAAAAGGAATGCTCCACTTTCACTACAACAAAGGGAAAGTATAAATGTTACATTTTCGGACTGGAGATTGAACTTTCATGTACAAAAAGTAATTTCCTTGATATGTGATATGAGTGGACATTTGAAACAATTTTGTCGTTCGTCCAGATTATTAAGTTTACCAAATTGTCCAAAAGTTTAAACGGCCGTAACAATTTGAAATACTTTCCCTTTGTTAGGATTTTTCAATTTTTAGATACTCAAAGTTTGGAGGCTTTTATTTATTGATCCAAAAGCTTTCCCCTGAAAATAAATCTACGCATAAAGCCAAAATTTGCATTTTTGAGACTTTAGAGATTTCTTATGTTCTTTTGGATTTTGCGAATTGAAATGGAAGTAGTTGGCATAATAATAATATCAGCAGTGGTAATTCACAAATAGATGGGAGGAAGCTTTAAAGACAATAAAAAGAGAAAGTGAAACTGCCACAAAAGGAGTTCTTTATTGTGCCACAGACAGACACAATCATGCAGAGTACACAAACTGATGGAACAAAGAGTTCAATTTTGTATCCAGTTTGGTCTTCCAATAAAATGATATTAGGAGGCAATAAACAAGAAGCCATTCCATTTGCAAAACGTATTGAATCCCTACTTTCTCTGTTTTACATCCAATAAATTACCAAGTATGGGAGTTTTTTGATGGGAAATGTTTACTGCTCTTCAGCTTCCTAAAATTTACTTTGCCCATTCCCCAATTACTTTAATGCTGGAGAGAAAGTCCATTAAAGTTCCCTCCACGCATCAATTAATCAATTAGCAAATACTTTGTGTCCATCTGAATAAAAGCAGTGAGTGTTTATTCATGAAATGTGTTTTCCTTTCAGATAATCAAAGGGAATATCAATACATATCTGGCATCCAAAACAGAGCTGAGTCCAATAATTGCCTCCAAGATACGAATCATCCCTTACTCATATCACAGACGGACGGTCTGCATGCGCGTGGAAATTTACGGATGCAGTTGGAAAGGTAAATTATTTATATGATCTCTCTTTATTAAAAATGTAAAAGTGCGTGGGAATTAATCCCAATTGAGAAGTGAAAGTGGCAAGTTCTGTTGCGTCATTACGGCTGTCTCATCTTGTCCAAATTAAGACAAAGTCTGGAGTTTTTGGCATTTGTCCCCCAGTGATTTTACCTTTTTTGATCCAGAGAACGGTCAACAGACAAAGTTTTAGTTTTCTATATTAGACTACTGCCCCTATAGAGCAGCACTACCACCATACTTTTCAATTAAGTAATGTTGGGGACTAGAGAATGAAATTTCTAAATCAAGAGGGATGGACAAACAGAGAGCAAAAACACTTTCAATCTTTGTTTGTCTCCGTGTCACATTACATGCCTCTCCTTTCCAAATTTTCACAAAATGTAAAATATACGTACACTTTCATTTGCTACTTGCTCAAAGCGTAGTTAGTTACCCATTAAAAATTTAGTTGGTCGGACTGTAGAAATGGCAAAGTGGATTGAATTGTGAGTGGATTTTGAGAGGAGTGTAATTTTTATTCTTTTGCCGTCCGGGAGTTTTGTTTGTTCCCTTATTTATGCAGTGTAGTATTTTGTATTCAACCGGAGGTAATGGTCTTATTGATTTCAGCTTAAGTGTACTTTATTTTACGGGCCTCTCACCCTCACCTACCAACACTTTTTATTGCCAACCTTTATTTTACTTTCTCCATCCACCAAAAAAGTACAAAACCCATCGTCCCTTCAAAAATGCACCAACAACAGCTTGGCCATTTGAAATATATCATTGGGCTTTGGAGGGGAATTGGGACGGTGTGTTAACTTACGTTTATCTTTGATGCAGCCGTAAAATTATATGGAAATAATAAACTCTCGTTATGCATTGCACCACAGTCAAAATTTCCATTTCTGCAGACTTATCGGATTGCATAAAACCCTTTCCTGTCTATTCCAAGAAATTTAGGCAATAAATATTAGTACTGCAGTCTGCAAGGAAAATTTATTGGTGCCTGCACATGCACAAATCCACTGATGTATCTTTTATTGGGCCTAATTAAAATATAAAACCGAATTTTCTAAATCATGTTTGGGAGTCATGCAATGATCATTGATCTGTAATTATTTTTCAGGGGGGCTTCTGAGCTACAATATGCCTCAAGGGAGTAAACGAGGGGAAAACTTTCACCTGTATGACTGGAACTATGACGGAATTTGGGACAACCATCAACTCAGAAATGGTCTGGGCAAATTAGTGGATGGACAACGTAAATCAAAACTGTCTTATTTTTAATTCAAGCTATGTAATTAAATACATATTTTTCAACAGTAGGACCAGCGAACTTTAAGGATGATTTTTATGGACCCGAACGAGGTATTTTTCATATAAAATAACGTTTTAGAGACTTTATTTTCCATGCTCATCATTATATGATGATCCTTAAATATTTTTGCAGCTCGGGGTTGGGTTGGATGGAAGAATGACACGTCAAAAAACGGGACAAATCCTGTACAAATCACTTTTAAATTTGACTCTCCACAAGAATTCAGTGCACTCCACATTCACACTTCCAATCAGTTCTCAAAAGATATCCAGGTAATGAATGCAACAGTCAATATGATGGATAAATTCTTTAATGAAATTTCATTGTATAAATGCGATAAACCTTGAAGTGACTCTATTTATGGACTTTTTAATGAATCATTAAATAAAGTTAGGGGACAGTAAGTTTATATCTTTTGAATTTTACGAGTAGCTCAAAAGATTTTAATAGTAGCAGCATATGGTGACAAAAGTCTAATTAAGGGAATTTATTGACTTCTCAAACTGTCACAAACGATTAGTTGCTTTGATTTAGCATTGGCATTTATTCCCATTTTTTTGCACTAAAAAATTGAATTGCCAACTTTTGCAAATGTTTGAATTTTTGCTTGTACATGTATTGCATAAAAAAGTTCTAAGAAAAAGCGAAGAGTATAAATTGAAATTAAAAATTGATACTAAAAAAGTTTGCGATGGTCTAATAAAGATATCAAACAAGAGCCAATTGAATTTATTTCCCCGTGATAGGAAACAGGTGGATTTTGTAATTCGGTGGAAGGAGTGGAGAAAGTAATGGAGTTGGGAATAAAAACTCACTCATGATGATAGATGTTTCATGTGCATTTGATGGCTCATATCTTCATCCTCCCATTTTAGTGTAAACTTTTCCCTTTCTCTCTCCCTTTCTCCTCAATTTCGATGGCGTCTTTTTCTATTTATGCCTCGAGGCGGAAGCCACTTTATTTTGCACATTCCTCACAAATAAAGTTTCTGACAATAGGCGGGCCCCAGTTGGTAATGAATGTAATTTTGTAGTTGTCATATTATGTAACTCAAATACAATGTTGTTGGTGAATGGAAATGGGACGTAAAATATTCTGTATTTTTTCTATTAAGGTGTTTTGGGAGGCAAGAGTAGAATTCGGCATGAATGGGAAAGTGTACTCTGGGGATCCAATTGTTTATCATCCTCAACAAGACTATATTTCGGAGGACCCAAAAAATGTCACAATAACTTTGCAGCGTCGTATTGCTCAATATGTCAAAATTCAATTGTTTTGGGCTGCAAAGTGGATTCTTGTTAGCGAAGTCAATTTTATTGCCCGTAAGTAAAATTATTACTCTTGAGACTTTGAAACTTTATAATGCTCCCTAATTTAAACGGCTGAAATTGAATTTGCTAATGGTATGTATAAAGGGCCAGTGGAGAATACAATCCCTGTAGAACTTTCTCCGGAAGAGGATAAAAAGGAAGGCTCAATTTCAGTGGAATTGAAGGATCGTATTGGGATTAGTGTGGGAGAGGGATCTTCGGGGGAAGACGTGTTGTTTGCCCAGAGCGACGCATCCGAAGCTCTTCCGGGACTCGTCCAAGACACCCAAAGTAAGTAATCCCTCCTCACTTACCACCAACGAAAGTCAACTCATCATAAAATGACAGAAATAGAAAGTTTCATTTCCTCTCTCATCATTAGCCAAATATGTCAAAGGATATCATCCGTTGCAAAAAATAACCCACCCACAATCATCCTTAATACCAATCCTCGAAATATTTCTCTCTTTTATTTTTGAACCAATTTTGATTAGTTTTGTTTAGTAACAACGCGTCTCTTTCATCATTCTATGCATTTGTTTATTTTGTTTGCCAACGCATAAAGACGCTGAAATTACCAAGTGGAGAGACAATGAGAACAATGCCGTCTTTTTACTTTCTTTTTTGTTGTTCTGTAGATGTAATTGGGCAAACGACAATTCTGAACAACAAATGGAACCGTGCCACAATTGTAGCCACTGCGTTGATATCTTCCTTCACTGCCATTGTTATGGTTCTTCTTCTTATCTTCATTGCCCTGTTGGCTCGACACAAATTGGCTGCTGGAGGTCGACGAAAAGCCCCCACAGAGTCACAGGAGGGGACATTACCTTACGATAATCAACCGGAATACGGATATGCATCCCCAGAAGAAATTCGCAAATGCAAAATTACGGAAGGGGAGTACATGGAGCCTTTCTCGAGTGTCCAGTGTCCGCCCCCCATGACCTCTGTTCATCCCCCGTTGATCACATTCCAGAACCAAATGGAGATGCCCACAAATAGCAGGATGGCTGAATATTATAGTTGTGCCCTCATTTCTCAACAGCCACAAAATAATTCAGGTGGGTGAATCTAATTTAAAATTCTTTTTCATATTTTCCAGCAAATGAGCTCGTTTTGCATTATCTTTTGATGATATCGTTTGTTTCGTTTCGTTTGTTTTGTATTGGATAAAGAATGGAAGGTATAAAATATTAACGAGTTACTCCTTCATTGGCTTCTTTTGAGAGCCAACTGCCACCAAACAAATTACTTCTTTATACCTAATAACCACTTTGCCTTACTTTAGCTTTAACTGTCCAAAAGTATCTAGATATGTGAGGATTTTGCTCAACAGCCACTTAACAAGTCGGGAGAAAGTAGTAGAAAAGGATAGACATGAATATTTTAAAACTTCAATTCAGTTTCTGTCCAAAAACCGAGTTACCTGAGAAAGTTGGGATCAAATATTTATCCCTATCGTCGACATTGTTTTCTATTCATACTCTGCCAAAGTTTTGCGTTGACAGGGAGTATGTAAGTATGTAGCTATTTTAAACATTGATGGCGTTGGAGAAAAGAGATTTGATCTTTTGGAGAAAGTGAGTAACTCGTAAAAAGTTAACGGGGCTATTTTGCGTAGGTGAGTTTAAGGGAAAGTATATTTTGGTTGTGAGAATATTGTTGTCTTGAGTGTTGATCGATGGAAGTGGAGAAAGCCCATGAAAAGATGCAATAAGAAGAGTTTAGTAGCTCAATAAAAGAGCAATAGTACATGCATTCGACTACCTTTCTTTCCTCCTGGTCGAATGGTGATTCAAGAAGTTTTTTTTTAAAAAAAAAAGGTATATAGCTGGCTATTCAGCCATGAAAAATCAAGTAAGTGCTGGGGAATGTAATTGAATGTGAGTACAATGGAGGATAATAGAAGAATGTTTGCAGAAATAGCTTTAGTACTCCTTCTTATTGAATATTCGTGTAACTGGGTGGCATTCAATGCCTGCTGTTGGCATATCCCTTTTAATGGTTTCCACAAATGGTAAAATTCGTCTTGGACTTCCATTTGCCCAATTTAATGATCATGGGCAAATGTTTTTGCTAAACACGTTTACGCCATTTTTTTCGTGCAACGATAAGAAATAAGGTCAGCCAGCATTCTTGGCCAAAACATAAAAGTTATATAATATGTTGATTGCAATTTAAAAGCACAAAAATCTAGATAAAGTATTAAACGAGCATGCAAGAATATATTTTCAACTTTCGTTGTAAATTCAATTTTCTTTTGTTAGAAAGAAAAAAATTAACTGATGGACGCACAGAGTAGACATCCAATCAAGATTTCGTAACAATATAAAGAAAGAGAAAGTAAAGAGAAAGAGGACAATAATTCTTTTAATGGATTTACATCACGCACTCGCTCAACTGCATCCACACGCACGCGAAGCATAGCAGACAAATATTCACCACTTATCTGAATATATACACTTTCACGTGAATGCGTACAATGCTCAAATTGTCGTCGTCTTATGTTAGTTAGCATTTAGAAGCAAGGAAAATGAGGCATTTCTTTTTAAACAGCACAAACTCTCATTTCCTATGTAGAAAATAATTTTCAGGTCTCAAAGAACTTAATAGAAGAAAGGGTTGAGACTTTGAGAGGTGAAAGTTTGTGAAAGCGGTATATGGATAATGCATTTTTATTACAGGAGCATTATTTCCAGGTCGGAATGCAATATTCCGTGTTGCATAACACTATCTTGGAAAGGGTGGGATTAATAGAGTCAAGTAATTTGATGCAGTATATACATTGTAAGATGCAGATTTATTGAGTTGCATCGAGGGGAAAGTAAATTGCTGCGGTCTGATTTCACCTGACGGAAATTTTCTGTGGTTGATTGCCAGGACATTATTCTTCTCCTACTCTAAATTCTAATGCATCGTAAAGTTTTCTTATCACAACTCCCACCCCACGTCGTAGGGGGGAGTAAAAAGTAATCAGTTATTTTATGTTGTTAGCTCAGGGAACGGGATCCTGGGTCGGATTTTACTTTTACATAGACAATATGTTTTATTTGTTTTTCCGTCCCCATTTATATACTGTTGACATGTCACGCGATAGATGGAAAACAAATTCCAAAAGTTTATCTCGGAAATACCAGCTCATTTATTATTCACGTGAATTTGTTGAGCAGCGGAAAATATTTTTCATTTTACATAATATCAAACAATTTACAAAATTTGAACCGCAGGGGTTAAATAAGGAAAGGCTAAAGTCTTTCGATGGATCTGATGTAATTGTGAGCCGCAATGAATGCATCTCTGTATTGTCGTTTGACCTGAAGTTGGGCACTGGCGTAATCCAGCCATTGGAAGGAAGCGTGTTCGTTTGGATCAATGTCAACTTCTTTCCTTGAATTCGTCAGCTTTGCAGGGAATAAAGTCACTTTCTTTTCATCCCCATCATTTGTTTCATACTGCAATATTTGAGCATGTCAATTTTACCTACTTTGAATAGTTATGTAAGTTGCAAGCTGATTTTACCTCAAAATAAAACCGTTTGTGGATAATTTGGACAAAATCTTCTTCCCAGAACCCAGTTTCTTCCAAAGTTTCTCTGATTGCTGCAATTTGCTCATTTTCCCCAGGATCCATTTTACCTAAAATATAAAAAAAAATTATTATCCCTGTAAAATATTTCAAAATGTTGATACCTTTTGGTGGACTCCAGTCGTCAAGTTCGTCTCTTTTTTGCAAGAGCAAATATTCGAGGACACCTCCATTGTTTCGATAGAGTACGAAACCTGCAACATCTTCAATTGCTTTTGGGACTGGTGACGATGTACACGTTTCAAAAAACGCAAGAGAAAGAAGGATGCAAAGGCTGCTAGCCAACTTCATTTTCTCGGTCAAGGATTACTTTTGATTAGTTCAAATCCTAAAGCTTGTAGTCTTCTGAAAATACTAATGAACGACTGTCGTATTTATAGGACTGATAAGGGTGCAAAAACTTATTTTAATTTCATGTCATTTGTAAAATTAGATACAATTTAATCAAAGATTACATATTTGTTGTATGAGTAACAATGGATCATGTGAACAATTTGCAGACAAGCGCTAATTATAGGTTATTTGCATAATGTCACCGCATGATGATCAGTCGTTCGCCGAAAGGTCGAATCATAATGTCTTATGAAACCAAAAGTTTCAAAGTCCACTTGCAAATAATGTTCACACCTGCAAACCAGTATTCTTATCAGTCTACCAAATTATTTCTGATATTCAATGTCACATGATGTTATTGCATATGCAGCAAAATCTTTTTTACAATTGAATTGATTACTGAGTGGCAAATTGGAGACTGTGATGATATTCTGGCTTGACTTGCCATTTATTCAATGCCTATTTCATGTTTGTGTTCCATTGGACAAATAGATTAGCTCAAGCTTATTAATTGGCCAAACCATTTAAACAAAAATACTTTGGAATGAAGATAATTACATGCATTTTATAAATGACCTCAAACCATGCAATCGTTTGTTGGGGTTCCCCTTTATTTCCCTTCTTCTAAGGAAATAGTCCATCACAAAAGGCAAATATTGCATGTCTTTTCGACAATATGATATTGAAGCTCATTTTGTGCATTTCTCGTAATTCTATTTTGTGGACAAGGGGTCGTTACCTTTCCCCTCTTATTTGTCCCCTTCTCTGTCTCAAGTAATAACGTATTCTTTTATTATCCTCCAAACATCTTGGACACGTCAATTGTTCCTCAAATGTATATTTTACCCCTGAGCATGCCCTCTATTTATTGCCCAACTTCCTTCTTAATGTCCACTGTCTTTCAAATTTACACCAGCCCTCGGAAAATAACAATAAACTCCGGACCAATAATTTTCTCTTGGGTCGGCAAAGGCCAAAGGAAAGTGGATGGTAAGTGTATCTTTAGGTGATAATGATTTGGGTTCACTTTCACCCCAATACAATTTGTACAACTTGTTATTGAGCTGAGAAGAGAAAGAAAGCTTTTAAAGGTATTATTAGAAGAAACTTTATTGTTTTGTCCATTCTGTATCATCATTAGGGCCGTCCATTCACTTCCACAAATGTGTTTCCATTTGAGACTTGTGGCAAATAAACGTGGGCATATTGGTCACATAAAGTAAATGAATTAGTCTAACAGGTGAGCTCATTAAATGGACTAATTTAGACACAGAGAAAGTGGAGAAATTTATTGCTGGAGATTTGTGGGCGAGTTGTGTAATGAGTAGAGACTAGAGATTTCAAAGCAGTTTATTAAATGGGAAAAGTAAAAGTGCTCTGTTGGTGTGAAAATGGAGAAAGCGAATTACAAATCCAATTTAAGAACCTCAAATAGAAAACTTTCCCTTCTACTCCCTTCTTTAATTACATACCACAGAACACGAATTATTTGCTAACGATTTGCTTTTCACTTTCACATTCTCGCAAAACTTTGCCATGCTCGTGCACACACCAAAATACATGACTAATTTCAAAAACACGAAATATAGGTCAATCTAATGCAAATGACTGATGTGAATAAATAATCAACTCATAATATTTCGGTATTTCGCAGCTCATTAGAAAGAGTAATTAGTTTTGCAAAACAAAAGGGTTTCCAAAATTAAAAGGCGCATGTTTTCTATAAAATTCACTTTGCATTGAAACAGAAACTTGCTATTTATTATTTAGTTTTGTATAACAAATTTTTATCATGTCACGAACAATCTGTTTTGTGATTGATCTCCTTTTCTCGTGATTCCCAAACCTTAACCTCTCAACAATGAGCGATATTACTTTTAATAATATTCCCAGCAACTACAATTAATGTTGAGATTATCTATATTTTAAGTACAGTCATAAATGGCATCTGGTTTTGTTAAGAAGAGTTGTTTTATTGCATTTCGTTTTTATTTCCAAATCTCATCCATTAAAAGACGTCAGGTTGACATTTATTTGGAATCCAGTGGCTTTTATGATCTATAACGAGATTCGAATTACAAAGGGTTCAAAATTCTCTTTATGCTAATAATAAAAAAGATCCATCTCAAATCTAATCCCACTTTTACGTCTCTCTCTGCACGAAATCATTCTCTTTATATTACAATCCAACTTTAAAACATGAATTGCTCTGAAATAAATGCGACTCTATTCATTTATTGAAAGGATTTGCACCTTGTGGCTTGTAATAAATGAGAACAAAGCAATTTAATTTCGGCTATCATGAAAAGATTCTATATGCATGCATTTATAGAACATAAAATCTAGATCTGTCTTCATAGTTCACATTTGTGACAAGCAGAGAGGGAGAACCTGCAATTACTTGAAGTGACTTTTAATTTGCGAATAATATCTTGACACTCCATTTACACCTTTTGTCATTTTGATGGACACTTTTCCTCTCTCATGTCTTTTTTTATTACTCAAAGTAGAAACTTCTCTTTTGAAATTCATGAACTCACTGTTTTTAAAATATACAACGTATGGAGAAAGTAATAAAATGAATATCATTCTAAACGTTTATTATGATAAGACTGAAAACTAAAATTGATCTTGAAATTCCCATTTATTTATATTTGTTTCCTTTACCACTTTAATCTACCTGAAATGTACTTTGTGTAGAATTGAAAATTGTTTGTTTCAACGAGAGATAGAATCATCCTTTAAAAGAAAATAATCAATTCTCCTTCTCTCCAGTTTTGTATTTTTTCTCTCATTTCAAAAAGTAATGGAAAAGGATGATCCTTTGAAAGCAATTCTAGTTTTTTCCACTAAAGTTGGAGGATTCAGCAGAAAAGTTGAGAGTTGAAGTTTGTTTATTTTTGTACAACTACACAGAAGAAGTTATGCTTAATGTGTCTAATCTTCTGAAAGTAAAATGTTCTTTTGAATTCCAGACTCTTGCAACGAGTACGAATATGCTGTTCCAAATGAACTGGGAAAGTTGCTTCCAAGTCCTTTAAGATCTATTCCAAACTCTCCAGCAGCAGTCAACAGACTCAAACTTCTCCAGGTCAAATTTAGAGAAATTGGAGTCCCAGAGATTTCTAAACATCATCTTCGAATGTTGAGGAAATTGGGTGACGGGACTTTTGGTGCAGTAAGTAAACTTTTTTTTAATTTTATGAGAAGAAGCGGACTCTAGAGCAATAATTTATTTGCAGGTTTATGTGGGAGAGTTGGACAACGGGATGGAAGGTGACAAAAAGACGCTCGTTGCGATGAAGCATTTGCTAAGAAATGCTACAGAGAAGGATAAGTAAGTTTTATCGCTCTCTAAATCAACACCAATTGTTGGGATTTCTTAAAATTAAAGTATTGACTCTTTACAGAATGGATTTTCTATCGGAAGTGAAGCTGCTCGCATCTCTTAATCACGAAAACCTGGCACACGTATTAGGAATTTGTGTGGACGAAGAACCGTTCAGCGTCGTACTCGAATTTCTTGAATTGGGTGATCTCTGTCAGTTTCTCAGACAAAACGATACTTTACTTCCCAACTCATCAAAAAAGATTGGGTAAGAATTGAAGCTCCTGAATGGAAATTAGACTTTTTTTAAACTGCTGACTTTAATAGATTTGGAAGTTTGCTGCATATTTCGTCTCAAATTGCTAGTGGGATGATGTTTCTCGTAAGTTGACGTTATTGAGGGGAAAGAAGCTTTGCATAATTCTCTTTCTATCTTATTTTGCAGGAAAGCAGAAGCATCGTTCATCGAGATCTTGCTCCGAGGTGATTATAAGACTTTTAATGCAAACATTTCAATGATTCCTCCAATGAGTTATTTATATTACTTGTGTCACTTTTATATAGAAATTGCGTTGTTGGAAAAGGACTTGTTGTCAAAATCTCTCATTTTGCAACGGACACCGATCTCTACGCCAGCGACTATTACAGACTAGATGGGAAAATGCCCCTACCGATAAGGTATGATAAAACCAACAAATAGTAATAAATGAAAGGTTTCTAATTATTTTTTTGGTTTGTAAAGGTCGATGGCTTGGGAGTCAATTTTTCTGGTGAGATCTCAATTAGTATTATTAAGAAAGAAAAGTTTTCAATTAATGTTTTAATTATGGCAGGGCAAGTATTCAACCAAAAGTGACGTCTGGAGTTTCGGAGTAACTTTTTGGTCGATATTATCTTACTGCAGACACTCGCCCTACCCAACAATGAGCAATCAAGAAGTAATTAATAATCTTAGACGACTTTCAATTGACGACGGCACATTTGTCCCTCTGCCAAGACCCCAAAATTGTCCTAAAGATATTTATATCCTTATGTGTGATACGTGGCGGCGAGACGACGAGCAAAGACCAAACTTTTGGGAAATTCATTCCTTTATATCAAGAAAAAATCTAAACTTTGTTACTCAAACAACTTCAACTAATAGTAGTAGTGCCAGTACTTGCTTAACCGATCAGTATAATATGGCTTAATTTTTTATTTCAGTATTATAATTTTTACCCACTCGTTATGGTTTGTTACCAATGAGCTTTATCCAAAGTTTAGCTTATATGCAGTCCTTGATATTAATAAAATTCAGACTGATGCCCAGCAAAATCTCATCAATAATGCGACCAACCTATAATAATAATATTATTGTTATGTCACAATCTAAAATTGACAATCTAGCCCAACTTTACTACCATTAATATAACAACCTACCTCCAACAATTTACCAACAATTTTATTATTATGCTGCCCAAAACATTTTTTTTTCTTAAATTTTCAACATTTTGTATATTCCAAATTCTAATTTATGGTAGTAACTTGATCCAAATTTGTAAAACTTTTTACCCAAAGCTGTTTTACGCAAGCTTTAAAATAAATGTTATAAACAATAATAAAATTAATTAATTTAATAAGGTCTTGTATTTTACAACGTACATCGATCAATTATGGAAAACTCTTTATCGATTATAGCGTAGTTAGTAATTAATTATATTTAGAGTTCGTTTACGCAGAACAATACGCAATAAACAATGTCGTGCATATCCTTAACGAATGAGTACAATAAAATTGATGCTGATTTGTATTATCTAATTTTAATTTAATTTATTCTTTGTTTTAATTCACGTTTGAGTTTTCGGAATTGTTTAACGACATGTCTCATTGTTTATTCTTAACTACTGCTTGCATTCTAGCAATTGTAGAGTCGGCTAGTATTGGAAATCATTCAGGTAAAAATACGAAGAAAGTGTAAAAGTGCTCAAATATTATCTGGATTATTTAGTTGGAGTCCGACAGAAAAGGGAAAGCAAGCAACTTACACATGAACCATTTGTGAAAATTTACGACTTTGGGAAAATCAGATCATTTATTAATGAAATTAAATCTTATCGAAATGAAGTCAATTCTTCTCACAATTCTCCTAAGAAATCTGACGTGGAAGAAGATAAGCAAAAAGACCTTCAAAATATCAAAAGCCGTACAAAATCGAGCAATTCCTTGAAAGAGGTCAATAAAGCTCGGTTTCACATAATAAAGGACAACAGACCCTGGAGAGTTTTTTTGACGAGACATTACAACCGAGACAAAAAAGGTCGTCTCCACCCAATAGAATAGTAATGAGGTTTAAAACCCGACCATAAACATGTACAGCTAAATATGATAGATTGTGGAAGCTTTAAATTGGAAGAAGTTTCCAAACATGTCAATTATACCGATAATTACTAGAAACGTTATTGTAAAGAGGAATAAAACCTGGAATTAAAAAATAAATTGACATGCATTTGGAAGTAGCCAGCAAACTTTCTTTTCATTTGTGTTACTGCGTTTCACAAACAATGGATTATTTGAAGTTATATCGAAATATTTTTACAATTTTCTTTCTCAGTGGCGTTTGCAATTTCCAGCTTCGAAATGCAAAGTCTAGAACATTTTTTGAAAAGAATAACTTGAAAATTTCTCCTCTCCCTCATCTTGTTTATCTTTACTCAGCCATAACTTTATATCAGGATTTTTCAAGACATGTCATAACTGCAATTGTTGAGTATTCAAAAGGTCGGATGATGATTTCATTTGCCATTATGCCCTTCATTTTAGGAGTATCATATGCCGTATTCAACATTTATTTTCTCAGAAAAAATGACGGTAAAACTCGTGACGCTTTGGATAAGTTGGTGAAAGTGGAGAAGAATATATTTGGTAAGATTATTATGCTTTCTTTTTTATTTTGTTCAGAATGAAAATATTAAACTTTGATTTTTGGGTTTGTAGGTGAATTTCCCCTAGCCCAGCAACGACACTTTTTGAAAGTGAAATTTGCTTTTAGTATTTACTGTTTTATTTGGGGAATCAATTGTTTTGCCATGTTATCAAATTTTTTAATGTCTCCACGTTTTCCCACTTTTCTTTACTATTTTGTTATCCCTTCCGCAAGCACGTCGGAATTGCTGATGATCATTTTTGCGATATATGAAGTGCAACTAATGTACATTTGCTGGGGTCATTTGGCATTCCCTGATGTGGTCATGTATTTGATAAGCAATGCAATTGTTGAATCATTGGAAGTCATGGGCGTTGACGAGAATTTCTTGTGGGACCAGACATCAAAATCATCAAAAACTGAAAAGAAGTTAAATTTTTACAAAGATCTTGAATCAATTTTGGGGACGTTTAATCAGTCTTTTGGAATGTCAGTATTTGTCATAATGGTCATTCATATTGCCAGTTTCTGTTTCAAAATTTATGTTCTCGCTCGTGTAAGTAATTTGACAGTTGAGGGAACTTTGCTCATGTGGGGAGGGGCCATGTGCATTTTCGTCAGAATCTTTGTGGCGTTGAGAGAACTGGCAAATGTCAAACTTCAATCGGAACAATTCCTAAAGAAAATGTCAAAGGAAATTGGAAGCTTGTCATTTGGAAAATATCGAACGAAGTGTCAAAAATGCTTCAATTGTTGTAATAGTTTAGAATTCATAGTTGGTGATGGATATTTCCCAATTAAACACACAACTCTGCTTAACTTGCTCTACCAAGTAATTAATTTTCTCATGGTAGTTCTTAGCTATAATTAACATTGCCACTAATGATATAGCAGCATGAAAAGTTTGATGTTAATATTATTAGTATATTTGGTATAAAAAAATAAATGTCGGCTTGGGACTGATTGGGTTAAAATTACAAGTAAATTAATGAGCAATACAATCATCCGGAGAAGGGTGGGTCTCTTCTGGAAAAAATTCGGTGATCGTGATCCTGGTAATAACAAATATGGGACCGAAAAACATGAACAAGGTCAGCCTTGCACGAATAATTAGTCAAAAATGATAAATTATGACAGATTATCACGAAACGAATTCGCCTTCCTTTCGCATCATTTTTCGGTTAATGCGACATTTCCTTTATTTTCATATCAGCACTGCCGCAGATTAGAACGTGGATCATTCCATCTTTTAATTTTATGCTTGAGAAGATGGAAACAAAAAATAAATCCTGGCCAATTAGTGTTCGATTCAGAAATTTTCTCGCCAATAAAACGACTGTGATTCTTATTTTGGGATTTTGTATAATGCACGAGACAAGTGCGAGCGTTGAACAAGAGCGAGCAGAAGATTTGATCAATGGAATTCTCAACAATCAAACTCTTTACAATCCCGACATAAGACCCAGGTTCGTGAAATTATTAATAGAGAGGATTATTAATAGTTGCTAATTTTTAACACTTTGGAAAATAGGGGAGGAGTAAACAGAACATCAACCAAAGTCGTAAGTAAAATTAATTAAATTAACCAACTTTCACCCAATAAACTTAACACTAATTAGGTTGTCAATTTATTTCTCCGAAATATTGGGAACATTGATGACATTAACATGGAATATAAAGTTCAGGTCACCGTGAGACAAGAATGGGATGATTACCGTAATCTAGTCAATTCATAAGATGAAATGACAATTTAGTTTAATATTAAATATCTTAGGATTACAATTTAATCACTCCGAATTTGTGACACTTCCCGAAGACATGTCTCGAATTTGGACACCCGACTTGTAATAATAATAAAATTACCAAATACTTTCTTCGTGGTTCCAATTGACCCTAATTTCACAGGTTCTTTATGAATGAGAAAGTTGCAAACATCCACACATTATTGAAGCCTAACGTTATGATTCGCGTTAGAAATTATATATATTCTCTTTTACTTCCAATTTATAACGATGAAGCATTTTAGGTAACGCCGATCACTGGGACAGTTTTGCTAAGCATAAGACTCTCGCTGAGTTTGGCTTGTCCAATGAATTTGAAGTACTACCCCCTTGACCGACAGACCTGTCAGATCAGAATGGGTGATTTATTTACTTTAATACAATGACGTGCAAAATATAAAACAAATTAAACCACTGTTTTTTTATTAATGATCCAGGAAGCTATTCTTGGCCAACAAAAGATTTAGTTTTCGTTTGGAAAGACACAAATCCTATACAGATCCCTTATGGACAGCAATTACCACGATTTACTTTGATGACTTATGATCTGTCCGATTGTGAGCATAAAACAAGTACTGGCTCTTACAGGTAACATCTGCATACATCGATACTCTATTAAAATTGACCACTCGATGTTTGCTTTTTTACATTAAAGCTGTCTGTTGTCGACATTTACGTTTCAACGTGAACTTGGCTACTACATGATACAAAACTTTCTCCCCTGTGCAATGATCGTGATGGTTTCTTGGATCAGTTTTTGGCTTGGTGCAAGTACAATTGACGCTCGCGTGTCACTTGGGATAACAACTATGCTAACTATGGTGGCTCAAATTTATGGTAAATAATTTAATAAAATTTATTTAATAATTTAAAATAATAAATTAATTTAATAATAATAATTATTAAATTATTTTATAAATTTAATTTATCAAGTAAATAACAAAACTATTAATTATGGTGAAAGGTATTAACCAAGCCGTTCCCCCCGTAAGCTATACAAAGGCATTAGGTAACTTTCGTATTTGTATTTTTTTATAATTAAGATTATTAGTAACACAAGTTTTTGTCCTCTAAGATATTTGGACAGGAGCCTGCCTAC
>JAQIXN010000282.1:0-48023 GCA_034698145.1 Proisotoma minuta
CCCGCGTTATCTCTTTTAAAATTGGGCAGGGTCCCAATGACCCCGCATTATCTATTTTAAAATTGGGCAGGGGCCCAGTGACCCCGCGTTATCTCTTTTAAAATTGGGCAGGGGCCCAGTGACCCCGCGTTATCTCTTTTAAAATTGGGCAGGGGCCCAATGACCCCGCGTTATCTCTTTTAAAATTGGGCAGGGTCCCAATGACCCCGCATTATCTATTTTAAAATTGGGCAGGGGCCCAATGACCTCGTGTGATCTCTTTTAAAATTGGGCAGGGGCCCAATGACCCCGCGTTATCTCTTTTAAAATTAGGCAGGGGCACAATGACCTCGTGTTATATTTTTAAAATTTTGGGCAGGGGCACAGTTACTTTATTTTGTCACTTTCAAAATTGGTCAAGTTGCGTTCGCACGTCATTTGCATGGCGAGAGGCAATCTGAGACGGTCATAATTCAAATGTCATAGCGTAGGGAATTAATTTTATATTATTTATTTAACATGGGGGCTGTGTCTCAAGCTGCCCCCGGCTCGAGCGCATGTATTCAAACCGGAAAAACACACTCACTCAAGCGAATTCTATTAACTGATTGTACTTGATTTTTTTACCTAACCTGTTTTGACTCAAGCTGTTACTTTATCCTGGCTTATTGTTATCATAAATTTTATTTTCTTGCCAGATCTGCAAGAATTTGCCTCCCATTCTCTCCATCTCACACTCTAAAATACAATCTACAATTTAAGACGAGATGAGATTTTTGATCACGAGCAAATTCTCTCGCAACTAAATGAAACCGCAGGTAAACGCATATTTTATGGCTAACGACTGACTTCTTCTTGTGTGTTTTACTGCCATCGACTTGCTTATATGCATAGTATATAAAAGGTGTCTCAAAGCAAAACTTTCATCCAAGCACTTTTTTGACATGTGTCAAGCTGACACTTTCCTTCAGAAATTGTTAGCTTTCAAATGGTCACTTTTCATAAAACTCGAAAATGCTAATGATAAGCAGAACTGGCGACTGACAGGATGAGAGCCCCCCATGGAAGGAGTTGGATTTGTAAATTCCAAATTGTGTTTTAGGTGAGATTTTAGCATTTGAGCTCACACCCTTGGCAAGTTGATGAGTTTGTGGGAGAATTTTTAGCTGGCTTAAACATTTCCTTTTCTGTCTTGAGGCCATTTAATTTACTGATTCAATTTCACAATAAATTAGAATTAAGATTGGATTAGGGAGGTGTAATCTGGCCAACATGGATATTTACTCTATTTAATATTCCTACGAGCAAATTGATGAAATCCCGCAGCTAACATTTAATTGCTCTGTATATCTTGCATGCAACGTTTTGCATGGTTCTTTATTTTTTGTTGTTATTTCAAGCTCCGAGTTGTAATTGAAATTTGATCTAGAGCTGGAAGAAAAATGCCAAAACCTTTT
The DNA here is from genome assembly GCA_034698145.1 of Proisotoma minuta. Lineage (NCBI taxonomy): Eukaryota > Metazoa > Arthropoda > Collembola > Entomobryomorpha > Isotomidae > Proisotoma > Proisotoma minuta. The sequence continues at coordinate 1,437 of JAQIXN010000282.1, forward strand.
GTTTTTGTAGCAAACGGATGTTATTCTTCTTTTTGAAACATCTGCCATTTTAATAATATTTCTAGAGATAAATATATGCGTACAGGGTGTGGATAAAGAGATGATATCAGTGATTACAGATTTTGCAATTTTGACGCATATCATCATCTCCAATCCCTGTGTACTAATAAAATCCTGCTTTGGAGAATGGCAATGAAGGGGAAAAGGGTTATTTGCCACGAGAGAGAGAACATTAAAATAAATCAAAACTCTACTTAAGAAATTCCGAGGAAAATTGAGAAGACAGTTTAAGACACTGTTGGACTCTATTCTAAGCAACTTGGAATTCTTTTCTTGGAGACTTTTCTTTTCTACGACCATTAAAAAAGTTGCTCACTCTAATGTAACGTGAGTTATTGGGAATAGTTAAAGTTTGTTGGTAAAAAAGTATAACTGGCAGAACACAATAATAGATTGTATCAAATTGCATTAGCATTACATTACATTCATAAAAGCGAGACAAATATGTATTATATATGTATATGTACATATCGTTGAAATATTAAATTCCAGAAAGCATTTAAAATCCTAATCTTCCCATATTTGGCTGACGCTGATCATCTCTTGTAAATATCATTTGGCATTTGAACTTTGACAGAGTCAATAAATTAACTATTGTCATTTCAGTAGCCACTCCATAAATTTCTAAAACATGAGCCCATTGTGCTGTCAGTGATCTCTTGTTTTAGATTTTTTTTTATAAAAAATTGACTTCTTGCGGGTATTAAATTTTTGATTAATTTGGTTAATTACTGGGTGCCAATTGACGGCCGTAATTATAATCAATTATGGTGATGAAGGGATTCGCTTTATTTGCACAAAGTTAATTTGACCAAACAAATTGCCACACATGTTCATGTATGGATGTAAATAAATGTTCCTTAAAAAATATGATTTGATCTTTAATAATCCTCTTATTTGCATAAGATTCCACGCAAGTATGCAAATATGGTAAGTTTACATATTAAGATTTGGTTCTTTCCAAATAAGTTTGTTAAATTTTGAGCCGAAATAGCAGGCTGTCAACTAATATCACGGATAATTATATGAGGAAGAGATTTTCTTTAAAAAAAAATGTTTTGCAAACAAAAGTAAATAGCCGCAGGGGATATTTACTAAATGAATTTAAATTACAGACCTTTAACTTTACATGTAAATCGTTTTGATCAATTATCTAACCAAACCTTTGAAAATAATTTATCTTACAAATTGCTTAATTTCTAAAATTCTTGTCATTACAAAGCAAACAAAAATGATTAATGATTTCCCAGTTGGATTCCTCTCAACACTTGTCATTTTTGTCTTGACTTGATCTCTCCCAACTTTTATTTGACATAATCGAAATCAATAAATCCATTGTGCTGTCTTTCCCAGCTCGTGTTATATCTCACATTCCATCAAATCAATTTCATTTTAGTTGGAAGCTTCTGTGCATCTCAATTTAATAATTTTACAAATGGTGGACTTCCTCTGCATCTGTTATAAACAGTTCCTCCCATGTAGGTCTAACAGAATGTAATTTTTATAGTGTCTACAAAAACTCACGCAACGTGATCATTAATAGAACAAATAATACATAGGGACTGCATGAGTTAGGGACTACCCTTAGCTTTTTTAGTTTCTTCTGACACAGATTTTGCCGGTGGCAGTATGTAAGTAATGTCATAATCGTTTTTGATGATGTTCATGCATACGAACCCCAAAAGTTTTGTAGTTTTCACGCAGGGAACAAAAAATTACTCCAAAAAATAAACTATTTCTTTCTTCAATGTTCACCTACATTCGGAAACCTGCTGGTTCAATTCTTGTCCCACATATGGCTTAGCTTCAAACCAATTCTTTTGGGAAAGAGAGTAAGGAAATTACAAGGAGTAAAAAACATTGAATGAAAAGTAATTAAGCATCTCAGTCAGCTCTAGTAACTAATTATCTCCAAAGACCTACCAAAGAGTCTTTATATACTATTATTTTATCCATTTCATCGATTTTTAATAAAATGATGATGTACATAATTTTCATAAATCTTTTGAACCAATATGTCAAATTTAAATTGCCTCAGGCATCATAAATATTTAAATACTTGTACCAAATATAGTCAAAGAGCTAATTTTTGAGGGAATATTTATTTAAAACATTTACAAACTATTTCAAGTTTTTTAAACAACAATGAGAGTGCATAAAACTTTGGACCATCCATCGTTTGTCCAGACCGTTAGTGTAATTTGTACAAGACAAGAAGGTTTATGGCTCTAAAACTTTACTACCCTTGGGTGCACTGCTCTTGCTTACTTTGCCTGGAGAGTTTGCTTGATGAAGTTATAAAGAAAACAGGTAATAATGAGCAATAAAGGTGTAGCATAATAATATTCCTCAGAAACCACGTGGGAAGTCTATAAGAAAAAAGATCTTCTTTGGTGGGCATCGTGCCGCTTCGTGGGGGTTCTTCTACCTTCCTATATACATACACCTTGATTGAGAGAACAACAAACCCTCAATTTCATCTTCCAGACACAAGCAAAGTCTTAACTTTTATTCCATTGTTATGTTAGATCAACTTCTCACTTTCAGCCAGTAGAAGCATGTTGACATTTTCACTATGCAATAATACACTACCCTCAGGATTCTCAGGTGTTGGTTTAGGTCAGTTACATTACATTTGCATTGTGTACAAGGGTCATTATCAATGTTCAAATCTTTTCAATTTTTTCAACCAAACATCTCATTTATATAGGCATATTTCATTAATCATAGAAATGGAAAGAATTTGACTGTTTTTCTTGCTTGCCCTCTTTGTAAATAGTATGTACCGAGCAAAGTTTCATTTGGCCTCTGGTCGTTGTAATTGAATTACTTATTTGCTACATGACTGGACACTGATCTTGAGGCAACTGGACAAATAGAACAGGTCAACAAGAAGGGAGAGAAACACATAAATTATTTCCAACCCCGGAAAAGTTTCCTATTCCTTTTTTTATTTTGCAACTAGTATATAACTTGGGGAAAACTTGAGATTAAAAACATTTCTTGTCACATCAACATCACACATTAAATTTATTTTGTCCATGAAAAAAAAAACCAATTGGGTCCGAAAAATCGATTAAATTTAAGCTTGATAAGTTTAAGTTCTTTATCTACAAAGCACGTAATAAAATTGAAGATATAAATTTCAAAGCGTGAGATCAAATTAGCCCGTCAAATGAAAATCAAGCTTGAGGAAAAGAAACTGATAATAATTTAAAACCTGCTTACAAACGCTTAGCCCCTATATGCGTATATATTTTCCTGTAGCAATTAGCAAAGTCCTTCTTGAATATCAATAAAGTTGTTGGAATTTAAACTGACTGCATGAGACTCGATTGAAATGTTAAATTTTATTGGTAGAAAGAAGAAATTTGATAGTAGAGACTCATCGGTATGAAGTTGTACTTGGAATTCTTCAACAACAATCAAATCCTTTTTCTCATTGTTATTAGCTAGCTTATCATGGAACTTTATTTTTTATAAATAGATAGATAGAAACATTTATTTATTAAGTGAGCTCATCATGGGCTCGTTTATAGTCATATAAGAGGTGAGAAATTAACACCTCTTCCGTTCTTTATGGACTGTGAAACTAAATTTGACTATCATCATCATCTGCTATAACTTATTTAAGGGATCTGGTTACTTAAAAAATTTGGGGTCTAATAAATGTTTAACCATTTCCTTCATAAATTGGTGTGACCATTGCATGTAACTTTAATTTATTTTTTTCTTTGAGAATCTTAAATCTTCTTTTAAAGCCCTTTCTTTTTCTACAACGGAAAAAATTCCACAAAGAAATAAGAGGGAAGTTGAGACATTTGGAACTGTGAAACATGAATATTTTTTCCCAATTTGCAATTTAAGACTAGTTGCCAAATGTTTTTACAGATAAAAGATTAGAAAAACAATTCATAAAAAACACAAAATTTCTTATAGTTCAAACTATAGTAAAATACAGGGTCTCAAATATCTTGACTCGTGCGAAGATATGAAATTGATAGTGTACGTTTCCTAAGACCTGCTTAAAAATTCTTGGTGGAAATAACTTTATCCTCATGTATTAAGGGATAAACTAAATGAAGATATTGAACCATTTCCATTTCTCATTTTCAAGAGCAGCTCAAGCTGCAGGATTTTTTTCTCTCCTGGATATAAACATTACATTAGAAAATGATTGGTTCTGTTACGGAGAAATTGGTTAGGGGATTTTTTGCTTTGACTTATGAAGACGTGGACTGTCTTCATTTGGTTTAGTTACACGGAAATAATGATGCCATTCTTTCTCAATCTTTTCCCCGATTGATTTTCATAAACTACTTAAAATAAATTTAACCCTTTTCCTTTGACACCGTTCAAACGCATTCACGCATAATAAATACTTTTGATTTGATTTTCTCTCAGGTGGACAAGCAGAATGCACAAGCTAAAGGGTTTAGGCTCAAGTTGTGATCTCTTCATTAGAAATCTTTTCATCCTTAATATAATAAAATAATATTTCCATTCTTGATCTTATGAAATGAATACCTTTGGAAAGAGAAGATTAGCCAAGTCAGACTTGACTCCTTTCAAATAATAATCTAATCACATGTCTGGAGTATCTCAAAAGCAAATCTTCGGCCAGCTCTTTGCTAAAAGGAAAAAAACTTGAATTCTTCCTTCTTAACATGATCCCATATCATCATCTATTCTATCGAGTCCTTTCTTAAAAGGTATAGTTCCGCTCTTCAATTTTATACCGAGTCTTAATTTGGATGTTTTTTTGTGGCTGGTGATCTTGAAAAGTTGTCTCACAAGATGATATCTTAACTTTACTCTTGATAGAGACTTTATAATCAGATTTCTGTCAACAGGCTTATTTTAAGAGTAAATTTTACTTGCTTCAGGTGTGTGTTACACTCAAACATCCCTTAAACTTTACCAGCATCCCTGATAATGATTCAGCGTAAAGTTGGAATTTCTTTTCTCCCCACTCCAAAAACATTCAAACGTCACCCAAAGCTGTGTATATAAATAAGCACTCGAGTGAGTTAACATGTTTAGTTGAGTCATTCACCAAAGACTCAAGAAGATATCCGCTTGAATTAAGATGACGATGAAAATATATTCACTCAATATCTGACAGAACAATACTTGCTGATGTCAAACTTGATTAGAGTGACTATTGTCTCCATCCATAATTCTCATTAGCTCTTCTTTTCACGAGCTAAACATGATCAACACTTGAAGAAAAAGAAAATATGTTTGCTCGGCCAAAGCACATAAATCAGTAGTTTCTTGGAAAACTTTTAAACGGATTCCAAGATTTGTGGAAAACTCTTCACATTCGTAGCGCAACTAACAACCGAAATCTGTGACCCAAAGCGAATTATCTCCTCCTTAAGATCTTTGCTAGTCATCAGCAACGACAGCAGACGGAAATTCAAATTCACAGTACCTGATGATGATGCTTTCATTCTAACGATCCGTAACTGAAGCTGATGACAATGTGACTGTATAAATAAAATGCAGATCAGCTAAGACAATGCAAGAAAAATCAATAAATAATAATTTTCGCTGAATTGTTTCTTAATATTTCAATTGAACTGATGATGAGTAATGCAATTTTCCAAATATAGAATTTGCGGAATGACAAATGTCGGAATGCCGTGGGATCCAAATATAGACATTGATCTGCAGATGTTGATGCGGATGCTAATCTTCTTCATCAAACTTAAATTATGAATTATCATTGCTTTTGTGTGTTATGTCAACTAGATATAAACTAGCCGAGTTTAACGCAGATGTTGCTTTTCTTTTAAAAATGTAAATGTTTCCAGCAACATTTTGATAAGCATCAGGATGTAATTAAGATTGCTTCGTCATTACATCAAGACAAGATGGAACTTCCAGCTACTGGTTGTTGTGAATTATGATTAAGATTTAGCTCAAAAGTAGGACAAGCTGAAAAAAACCAGCATTATAAGTACAGTCATAGTTATAATGACTTTAGCTTAAAACAATATAAAATGGTTTGGGATAATAACTCAAGCTGACCTGGATGGATGCGTTGCAGGGAGTCAGTAAAAGTGACTGGACCACCCTCAAAATAGAAGACAATAATAATCTCTTTTACATATCTAAATACAACTTTTATTTCGGGCTTATGTACCTTCGTCTACAAATGAAAATGTTACAATGCAATGATGGCTGGCCCTCAAAGAAAGAATCAAAACCAGCAAAAAACAAAATCCGAACAAACTCAACTGAATTCTTTCTTTCAGGTTTACAATCAGAAAACGAGAAATAAATAGTAACAAATAGACGCACACGAGCTTTCCTACTCTGCATACAAATGAAGGTCTAAAACTAGTAAAACTAACAATTATTGTAAAATTAAGTGATTTCATTTTATTGGCCAGATGCGTTGTGTGTGGGTCCTGAACAAAATACGAAATTAGAAAGGTAATAATAATAACTTAATACAAATCACAGGATCTTAATATAGAGTCATCATGTGGGGTTGTTATTTCCTGGACAGATTGAGATGAAAATTACTTATTTTTCTTAAACAAACATATCCATCTTCCATATGCTATCCGATATTCTCTGTCTATAGTAATATTTTGAAAAATAGCCAATTTAACAATGGAACAAAAGGATATGCAATGTGTATGTGGTGGTCTAAAGTTTGCTTTGATCCTTTAAACCAAACACTCTATTCATTTAAGTTTGGACAACAAAATTCTGATGTCTCAACCTGGCCTTGAATTATATAATTTTGGAAACATTACGCATTGTAACGGTTAAGTTTGCCCACGCCCGACAAACTTATAAGCCCCCACACCCTTCGTCCTTAGAAAACAATCCAGCTGCCTTAACTCAAATACGTTATAATAAGTAAAGAAATCTGTACACAGGGCTCTACGGGATGTCAGAGAGAGAGAGAGAGAGAGAGCAAAGCTGATAAATAGATTTCCCAAAAGATGTTTTTCTCTGGGATTAAGTCATAATGGTTTTACAACGAAAAGTCAGTCTCCAAATCCCTTGTACCTGTGGCCGAGAGAGATCTATCTATAAGGGTACCTAGATCTCGATCTGAGAAGTAAGGGACCAAGCCATTAAATAGAGACGTAGCAGCCACAATGGAAAGGTGTCTATTGCAGTAAATCCCTTTCTGACAATGGCCAAGTGTGTAAATCTTTAGGTTCTAATGATGAGCTCACACAGGGAGGGATTTTTTGTCTGTAAGGGTCTTTTCAATACAGAATATAGAGATCACAAACAAATCTGACAGCAAAAGATTGGTAAAATGGCACACTTCACTGGAGATTATCAAATTATTCTTTGGTTTCATTAACATTACCCCAATCCTATTATGAGATTGAGAATTAAGGGAGTCGGCATTTTTGTATTCTTTCATTTGTTTCATTATTTTCGCATTCCATCAAAAAAGTATATGTTACATACAAATCTTCGAATCAAAGGCTCCATTCAAGATTAATAAAAAAGATTGAGCTTGAACTGCAATACAATTCAACCAGTCAACCCAACACGATGTGATACTGTATATAAAAGTATAAATTGTATATGCACCTCAAAAAACTACCCCTAAAAATATCCGACACAAGAAGCAGTAGTGAGGAAGATGAAGAAGAAGAAGAAGAGGTTACGGATCAATTGGAAGCCGTTGGATTGATATCGAAATCTGCTTTTCCGGGACAAAGGAGAACAAGCAAGGGGTAAGTGAGGCGACAAAAATTGTCGACAGGGAACTGACAAACGGGACAAAGGAACGGGGAGAGAATTATGTCATCCCTTTTCCTACTGTCACTGCAATAGTTCCAAGAGTCAACTTCACATCTTCTCAAGAAAGGGAAAAAATCTCAAAAACAATCGTCTCAAAAGCAATAAACAATTACCAAAATAACGAACGAACGAACGTGTCTCAACCACAAAATTATATGTACATTTAACTTGCTACCTAAACCTCATCTGCATCCAACAATCAAAATGGCAATTGCCAATAAAATAATATTATGTATAAAGCACAATTACCAAAAGGTAAAGTCAAATAAGATGAACTCGTGCTTAACATTCAACAGGTAAAGTAACCACACGGACGAAACGGTTTATTCACTCCAACGCATCCTAAACATTTCTTAAATCATCTTAATAATATACCACCATCGAAGCTCTAAATGGATTTAAACTTTTGATGAAACTTTTGATGAGATACATATAATATTCCAAATTTTCAGCTGCAATCAAATCAAATAAATTGCTTATCAATGAAAAAAATTAGGGACCACCCTTAGAAGCTAATGATAATTGAGATGCTTCACATTCCCCAAAGTGGCGAGAGTCAAATTGTATTTGTTCCCTGTCTTTTTAAGGAGTATGGAATTTCTATAGATGAAACAAAGGATAAGATGAGTAAAGATGTCAAGTGATTGCTTTTGTCCCTGTGTCAATCGCCAACGTCAATCACTCTCTAACTCTCTACAATCAAATGGGAAATCTGGACCAAGAGAAGAAGATTTAAAATCTGTAAAAAAGTGTTGAGTCACCAAACAATCTGATGGAGGATGATGACATTTTGTTACTCAGGCAGATAATTTTTTGTCAAATTCAAACCTTCACAATTGAAGCCATGCATAAAATGACCGAAATAGCACTAACCATCAGGCATCAGAGTATGTAGCATTCAGTTGTCAAATAAAAGTGAGACAGTTAACTAACTGAACCAAAGGATTGTGCTGGAATTGAATAATTTTTAACTCGTCATTTCCAGTTACGCCCACAATGCAATGACTTTTCATAAACTCGCACGAACGAAGGTGGACATTGTTAAATTCATAATTCCAACGATTACAAAGAAATCTTCACTCGTCTCAATTTAAAATATGAAAAAAGTTCCAAGTGACAACTAATTGTGTTTGATTAAAGGGAACCTTTCACGCCCGATTTTGTATTAGTTTCTCACACTTTCTTTATGTCTTAGACATTGTCGCTCTATAATACTTATTAAATACTAATATTGCGTGTAACAGACACTTTGATCAAGTTTTCAACATTTCTCTAAAAAACAACTCATTAAAGTGACTTTATGTCTGCTAATTTATTTTATCCATGAAAGTAAGTTATATGTACTTTCCATATCTCACTCTGCTTTTGAGAAATGAGACTTTTTGGTTGTAAAGTGGTTTTAATTCTTGCTCATAAACCCCAAATAAAGACATTATGAGACATTCACAAAAGGCCATTAGGCTACTACCAAAAGAAAAGTTCCCCCAACGCAACGCTATAATAGCCTCTAATAATGGAGCCAGGAAAAAAGTACCTCTCCGTGTACTTGCTTACACTTTTGGAAAGAAAGGTGTGGATCAAGGAAAAAAGTAGTGTATCTTATATTTTATACAAAATAGGAACATGATAAATAAACTAGCGTTGGGGTGATGCATAATGACCTATGATTTCCGTCTCCAGGTTTAAACTCATTCAGCACCTTGTACGACATGACAATGACGACTTCATCATCTCACAGGATGGGATAAATGAGAGTCAATTTGAAACGGGCTCGAAATAAAATTGTGAATGAAACGAAATATCCAGACAAGTCGTGGATTTATTACTTTTGAATGTGTATATTTGAGATTTGAGAAAATTCTTTTGGAATGTTGGTAAATATAAAGTTTCATGATTTTGAATTGTACAAGAAATTCATAAATAAACTCGCGATGACAGCCAACGGGTCAAAAATTTTTAAAGGCTTTTTATTATTATTATATATTCTCGGAATAGAAATTTAAAGCCTTCTCGAGATATCTTAATTAGCCAAAATTCTCTACTCATTAATAATAGGAAAAGAAAACAAAAGTAAATCTTCCTAATTATTTTGCACCGTGCAAAAATAATTAGGAGGCAGCAAAAACATCATTTACTTTTGACAGCTCTCTTTCTATTGTTGGAAAGTAAATCTTGAGAAGACGCCACTTGAAAAAATGCATAAAAATAATAACAAAACCAACAGATATAAAATGTGGAACAAAATTCCCATGAAATGGAAATTAAAGTATTTCGCAACCATTTAAAACCACGTTTGGTGTAAAACAAAGGAAATTAGCTCATATAAAATAAAACTGTGTCAAAAGCTGAGTTAATTCCCACGACTAAAGGATGAGACTTCTCACTTTTTTTCTTTATATTAAAATTTGCAATTTCCTCTGCGACTTGAAACAAAATGCAATGAAATGCAATATAAAATAGCTTTTATTCACTTTTGTTTTTTTCTCATATTCGGTTTTTGCTAAAATTAGTACGTCCGGCACCCTTTCAAAGCCACGCACTTTTTTTTTTTTACGGAAGTGAGGTTGTTTTCAGTTTCTTTTCATTTCAATTTCTTTTAATTGCTGTTGCTGCTACTGTCGAAAAATAATTATTCAAAATTTGTTTCTAACCTTTTGCCACGAATCCAATAAAAAGTCCGAAAACTAAAGTGACCAAATTCTGAGTCCGTCCCATTTTGTCTTCAAATTTTAAATTGACCTCAAAAATCCAATTTTACTAAATACACTAAATAAAATTTCAGGTTTCTCATAAAATTCACTTTTCTCAAATTGCTATTAATTTTTGCAATACTGAAGAAACATTTTAAAACTCACTGTCTCACAATGACAAATACAAACTTTGCATGCAAAAGCAGAGCATTTACATTTTATCACTCGTTTTTACAATTTTTTTTGGTTCTGATACTTGAAATTAAATTTCTCGAATTGAAATATTTCCAAAATAATTTGGCAATTTCTCCAAATGAGAGATGAAACGAGGTGAGACTGGTTAAAAGTATATTGAGCTAGAGAGGAGTGAGATTCTGCGAGATGTTGCTTCAACGAGCTCTGGGGCTTTACTGAACAAAAAACTCTGAGACTCAAGTTCTCATCTCAAAAAGATTCCTTCTGCCTTTGCTTTGCATTGTTGAGACCAACAGCTCACTCATTGTTACACTTGGTTTTTATGTCTGTGACAATCCAAGATTGAAACAATTTAAAACAAATTCAAAAATTCATCAAACTAGGGTCAGTAAACCATTCATTGGTAAATCTAACAAACACGAATGATTATTTTTAATGCTGGATAAAAAATTATATACGTTCCCACATCGCATTTCAGTGTTATGGGCTTTAATTTAATAGGAAACGGAAGTCCATGAACCTGAGCGAAAATTCAAGCTCTGTTATATAAGGCATATGTAGAAGGGTTGATTATACTACCACCGAAATAATATGCGCTACATGACTAAAAACGTTTATCTGGATCCGATCAAGATCAGCGAAGCTTGATTTTGCATGGGGTCTCAGCACAAGGGAAATGCTTGATATAAATGCTCAAATTTGTTACGTTACATTTACATTGCATGATCTCAGAGCTTTGCAACTTGACAAAAATTTAATATTAGGCAAAATATTTTGATGTATTACGAAATTTAAATTGTTCGTTTTATTATCACAAATTATACGCAGTCGGCAATGCAAATTCCAATACATTGGTCAAGTAACAATTAATTAAGCAATTGACATTGAGCTTCGAATCATCAATAAAAAACAGATTGTCAGTATAAATAAAATAAAAGATAATAAATTAACTAGAATTATGAGATGACAATAAATCTGGTAACATATTATTATCCCCCTCAAGATTTGTAGCATTGTCGGAATCTGCAGCTATATCGCAAAGGCCTTGAGATTTGTCACTTGATGTCCCTTCTACAAATTGGACGACGGGGGACTCAAAAGTTGGACTGGACAAGTTGACTGATGTTGATGATGTGGTCATCATCATTGGATTTTGGACTGGATTCGATGACGCCCCGATTTGGTTGTAGCTTATTTGTTTCCCTTCTTTTTTATCCCTGAATTTCTTTCGTACGCTGCATCCCAACAAGGACAGATGACTGTAGACCATTCCGACCGTGGCGTATACCCCTCCGATGACTGCAGTTAGGCGAACAAGAAATCTCCAAATTGGATACGTTTCTTCCTTTACTTCAACCTGTAGAAAAAAAGTATAATCAAATATAAAACTGGCAATCACATTGGATCCGATTTTTATCAATACCTTCAATCCACTCATATCGTATTTGAAGAAAATTCCTGATATTCCATGAGACCCTTTATTATGATCAATTTCTCTCGCAAGTTCCCGAACTGAATACTGGTAGGTTCGATAAGTTTTAAACCTATTTTTCACTATAGTAGGCACAACCTGAATGAAATACATGTAGGACATGTGATCTGCAATAATTTAAGAATATTATTGTAGTAGATCTGATACATTTCTCATGTTTTATCGTTTCTCACTAATATTTGCAATTTTCTCATCCCCTTCCAATGGATGAACTATTGACGCCACGCCCTCGTGACCCTTTGAATTGAAGGAAAATTTATAAATTCGATGTGAAAAATTATAGTCCCGATCGTCCATAAAAGCAGCCACGTGAGCATGACCTCTGTTAAATAAATTAAACAATAATAATTAATTGAAGCAATAATTTCAATATAAATATGTTTGGCATACCTAGGTAGCGGTAGAGTTTTTCCAGCAGTTATATGAAAATTTCCAGCAACTTTATTAAGCTCCAAAGATCCATGCAGTCGACAAGCCATTGCAGGGCCTAGGTTGAATTTTTCTTTTGAGGTCAGTGGAGGCATTTCACTATACATGTTGATAAAGTCATTTTTCCACAACAGATTTTGAAGGGAGTGATATTGTTCCCTTAAATATGAATTAATTCTAGCCTTGGCGTTAAAATAAGATCGCTGACTAGGGGACAACTCAAAGTAAACGTATTCTTCTTCCAGCTCTCCAAATTTCATTACATTTTGATTAGTTGAATCGACAATGTCGGCCCCTATCATCGAACAAGGCATACCCACGGTCACATCCACGTTGATAACTAACTTCTCGTCCAAGTCCGTATCAGGACTAAAATTAAATGTGTATCCAGTATCAATAAAGTAGGTGAATTCCAGCACAACCAGCCAAGTAATTATTAGAATGGCGACGATTGAGGCTGTCGAAATAAACGCAGATTGCTCAAATTAAATTGGGGACAAACTGAAAGATGATTGGCGTTTTTACCTGTTCCTCCGTAAGAAGTGGTTTCCACGCAGGTCTCTGGCACTTTTGGAAAGGCGTCCAACTCTTCAACAGCTTTTAACATGGCTGGCTTTCGACGCCGCACCTGCGGCTGCCCTTCTGCCCCCGTCCCCATCCCCCTGTCCCCTCTTTTAATTGTTAGTAGCAAACTTTTAACCCCTTTTACTTTTAAACATTATTGTGACGGGACTAAAATTAATTGTAGCTTCACATATTCAATATTCAGTCAATTCAATATTAGAATTTTTACAGACTGCTGAGGTGTCAAACTTTGACAGTCAAAGCAAAGTGAGATTAGTGGAGAGAGAGAAATCGCGGTGGAAGCTTTTTTGGTGCTATTTTGGTGCGAGCACCTCAGTCTTTGATTTTTTTCATTTACTTTCTTTTTGCTTACACAAATAATCATTTATATAGACTTGTCCTCTGCAGACGAAGGGGGTGTGGTCAGGGGGGGCAGTTCTGGAAGGGTATGGGTAAAACAATTTGGAAAATTTAAATTAATCATTTTTGTTTTAAATTTTTACAGGCCCTATTAGTATAAAATCGACAAAATGAATCATCCATGGCTTATCTACATCGACATTCATGGACTTGAGTAAACTCTAGAGTAGGCGGGTAAGTATTTATATAATTATTGTTATGATTGACTATTTGTGTTGCTGATATTTGAATTATTTGATGAAGAATCGTGCTAAAGGAGAAAATAGACCACACCCACATCATAATGAATCCTAATGTAGTTGAGGTGAAAAAGGAGGATCTAAGCAAGAAGAAAAGACCGAGATGTAATTTTTGTGACCGCTCGCAAATTGATTCCCTCATGTTTGGTAGCATGTATCAGTTGGATGGGATAACTGTGCATTATTTTTGCATGGTAAGGAAATTATGGGCTTTTATGAATGCATGATCGAAAATTGATTAAATTTTCTAATCCTTATTTATTTTTTAAATAAATTTCCTTAGTTGTTCAGTTCTGCTCTAAGTCAAAATGGGGAAGATAGTGAAGGAATTTTGGGATTTCTTCCTGTGGACATTCGAAAAGAGGTGAACAGAGGGAAGAAATTGGTACGTTGATATCATGATGATACTATAAATAAGTATTAAAAATTTATTTTCATCTTGTAGAAATGCAAATTTTGCAAAAAGCCACATGCCACCGTCGGCTGCAGTGTTAAAAAATGCAAATGCAGTTTTCACTATACATGTGGCTTGGAAAATGGACATTCGTTTGAATTTATTGATCAGTATTGCGCATACTGCACAATACACAAGAGAAAGTCTGAAATTAAAATACCAAGAGAAAACTGGGAGTGTCCAATATGTTTTGAGAAGGACTTTGGCCAAGATGGCAGTCCTCTCAAGCCTCCATGTTGTGACAAAAATAACGCTGTCTTTCACCGAAGGTGTATGATGCAAACGGCGCAAACAAATGGCCTCCATGCGTTCAAGTGTCCACTTTGCAATAATAAAGAAGATTTTTCAAACTGCATGAGAAAGCAGGGAATTTTTGTACCTGATCGAGATGCTGCCTGGGAGCTTGAAACTGGGGCTTATTCCGAACTTAACCAACAGTACAATCGCTGTGATATTGTGCCTTGCCAGTGTCCTCAGGGACGTGATTATTGTAGTCCTGAAGACGGGCAGAGGTAACGGGCAACTAAAATTTTCATTAGTTCATTTTTAAGAACATGTTTATGTTCTTGTTTTTACAGGGAGTGGAAAATTATTCGTTGTGGTGGTTGTGGAGGTGCTGGGGTTCATATAGAATGTGGCAAGTTAGAAAATTTCACTTATAGATGCCAACCTTGTAAAAGCATCTTGGCAGGTAAAATTGCATAGATAGTTATCAATCAAAAAAAAATATGTTCATAATGCTCATTGTAGATGTAGCATATGAAAGCGAAGACGAAGACGAATTAAGTCAACAGGGGCCAAGAGGTTTGAACACTTCACGTCAAGGAAGAATTAATCGTTCACAGTGCGACTCAGATAGCGATGATGAAGGTATTTCAATCATATGTGAACAGCATAGAAAATAATGTATTATCGTCAAATCCAATAGAGCAACCAGTCCACGACATTCACAGCATTTTGGACAGGATTCCAAGAATCCTAGAAAGTGACGAGGACACAGATAGTGATACAGACAATACTACAGTCATATCTAAAGCATCAACTGATAAAACAGAAATTGTAGTACCACTTGAAAAGAAGGAACGTATTTTTGGTAAATTATTCAAGGTGATGGGAGATTCTGAAGATGGGAGCTCTGAGCTGGAGGACTATGATAGCGAAGAAGAAGAGGATCATGGATTTGCTCCAATAGGAAATAATGTAAGAGATGTATTTAGTCTAGTAAATCGTAAAAGAAAGTTGAAGAAATGTATAGATCCTGTGATTCTGCAAAATTCTTATATTGCATTAAGAGAAAAGCTTTTTAACTTACGACTAATTTCTAAACAGATTTCAAATGAGGATAATGACGAGAATAGTAGTAGTTCGTCAGAGGTCCGGACCGGTTTGGTTGAGGTTGAAAGAAATCGTGATAAAGTGTTAGACATAGTTTCTAGCTGTCGTACCCCTGTTCGTCCTTCAAATAAAAAACTTCGTTCTGAGGCACCTTTCCCTGATTTAAATGCAAACATGGAAAATATAGATGATCAAGAAACGGTGGACAACATGGTGGAGAGCATTATGGAAGGTATGCATTCTATTTTTCGTCAAAAAGAAGAAGGGCCGATTCCATCAACTGCAACTAAACAATCACCAAGCAGATCAAATGAATCAATCAAATCCACAAAATTGACAACACCAGTAAAAAATAATCCTCAGCCAACCTCTAGCAAGTACTTTTCAACAAATACAAATTCTGTCCATTCCAATGTTGGTACAACACAACACGAAGAAGATGAAGATTTGGAAATGCCCATGATCATCAATGAGATTCCCTCGTCAAGTTCAAAAAAACCTGCAAACAAAAATTCTTCATCAAATATCACAAATCCTCCATCCGGGAAGAAAATCCCTACACTACAATCAAAACTAGACAAATGGTTATCTCCCCCAGAAGATGATCATGAAGCTTTCCCCACTTCCACAAGAAATTTTTCCATAGTTCGTGATCTGACTCCAGAATTAAATCGAGAGGGGCCGCAAAACAATTCCCAAAGAAATTGTTCTCCCAACATCCTACCCCCTAACATAGAGTCCGAGAAAAACGTTCCTTTGGTTGAACTATCGGATGATGAAGACGATGATATTCAAATTGAAATGGTAAACATTAAAACTCCACCAAAATCCCTACCAGATTGGAAGGAACTCTACAAGCCACCTGTACTTAATTATCGTAATTATGTCCCAAATTCTACAAACCCAGCACCAGATTTCTCTTTTTCGATTGGTTTGTTGTTGCCACAAAACTTGCGTCATCGAAAAACCGGTCCGGACCTACGCCTACATGGAACCATCATTTTGAATGACAGCGACGATGAAGATGAATATAACCAGAATAAACTCCAGCAGCAAAACAGTGGTACGCAGCTAGTTTACTTTTTGAATGAATATTATCTCAATTCTGTTGTTTCTCATGATTTTTGGTACAATTATAAAAACTCAATTTTATTCCCTAGGGGAAAGGGTTCAGTTATCGAAACCAAACCGGGACCGTGAACCTTCTAATAGTAAACGACTTAGATCTAATGCAGTAGACGAAGAAAATCAATCAGATGAAACTCCCACAAATAAAACTCCTCCAAAGCGACCTAGGGTTGCGAAAAAGTAGCTACTAAAAATAATATTGTTATAATATATTTTGTATTAATTTTGTGACCAATGTATAATTTATCAGTCTTCCATATAGCTAATTTTTTAGTAACACACGTTGGTCATGAAAATGTTGTTTTTCATTTTTGATACCGCTTAAATTTTTTGTCTACATACTCGTTAAATATATTTTTTAATTTCAAGAACCTATACCCATCATGTTTCATCTATTTAATGGCATGGTTTGTTGTTCATGATTTGCATTCCTCTTATTAGCAGTCGAATAAGCTGAAGGTCCAATTAAACTTAGAATCACAGGGAGAAAGAAAAGGCCATGAAGTAGTCCGTAAAAGACAACCAGGAAAAATATCTTTTAAAGAGATTTTTTAAAGAGTTAGTTGGAGTTCTGTAAACTTTGTAATGTCCAATAATACCTTGAAAAATGTTATGAACACGTGAGATTGGGATTTCATCAAGAGCACAAAAGCTAAAAATGTGCTAAATCCGCCATTAAATACTGCAGGACCAATATTAATTAGTGCCTTCTTTGCTCGTTCAGTTCTGGTCCCTGAACAGGTCATAAACGCGTGTCCAATATGAGCTGAATAATCTACACAAAGTCCAATGGCAAGCACTAGATCCACGCACGAGATTGTGTCGATAGTTAATCCCCAGAACATCATACTTCCCCCCACATTAATTAAGGTGAAGAAAACACAACAAAAAATTAACAGACACGCTCGGAAATTGGCAATTAAAATTAACACTGTCCCTAATACACATGCCATAGCTAACGCCATGTTTCTCAAAAGCTCTGCCATAATTATCTAAAAATGTTTATATATTTTTTATGATAATTTGTTTCGACACCAAATAGTTAATATGTTCATCATTTACCTCATCAGTCTCCCAACTAGCGAACGCAAAAGACCAAACAAAGCAGAGCGATTTTCTTGTACTATTTTTTGCAATCGATGCTTCAAAATCCCGTACTGTCTTTTTGAGATCGTTCATCACTGGAATTTGTTCTTTTGGATTTTTGAATGGTTTAAATTTGAAGCTAATAATGGAAATCTAACAAAAATAAATTTGACAGCAATATTAATTTACCAAAGTGTTGTTTAAATTTTACTATAATTGATGGAGCAGACGAAGCGCCACAGCTCAGGCTTCCATTTAGCTTCATCCTTTCTCGATATTGTGATCCAAAAGGACTAAATAAGAATCTTCCCAAATATCTATGAAACTGGGTTGAGCTTAAAGACTCGTTGGCTAAATCTAAAAAAAAAAATACATCATTTAAAAAAGTATTTCAGCAAAAATGAATTTTCTTACTTTTCTTAAAATTATACTTGACATAACTCTTGAATTCAGAGTACCACGACTCCACGCCATAAATATACGGCATTTCATTTTCTAGAGTATTTGTCAAGTTTTCAAAACTCTGCAGATTTTCAGGTAGTGGGACATTAGAAATTAAAATAAATCCATCTTCATTAACCTCTGGGAAATATTGTTCTCTGGCCATAAAATACTGAAATGCGTAAGAATTTTTTGGAAGAAACCAAATAGGATTAAACTCTTGACGTAGCTCTGTAATTCCCCACAAATTGACTCCAACAAACACCAAAGTAATTGAAATTACGCTCGTTTTCGCCACAGTTGTAAATAAAAATTTGCAGTAAACTTGTTCAATAAAGCGTTTTGCCAAACTCTCCTGGCTACATTTGCTAGGAACAAAATCTTTATGCTTGATACACGGAAGAAATGCATTTCTTTTGGATTCAATTCTTTTCTGGTCAATGGTAAAACAACCGATGAAAAATGTGGCTTGGAAAACATAAGTGGCTAGTATCCCAAACGCTGCATAAGTGCAAAAAGAAGATAATGCAGGGAGAACAGTTGACGACCCGATTATGAAGACGACAAAATCCGTGAGCGATGTAACCGTAATGCTGACGCCAGCAGATCTCAGAGTGAGTCCCATTCTTTCTGAGATGGGTAATTTCTTTTCCTCTGAGCTCAAATTGTTCCAACATTCTCCGCAAACAAATATATCATCAATGCCAATTCCCATGAGCAAAAAAGGGAGCAGATTATGAACCGGTCCATAGATTGTTCCGAAAGCACTACAAATGCCATAAGAAAAAATAATGGCCATTCCAACGCAGGTTAGACCAGCAAGAGATAACATTGGCTATACAAGTTGTAAAAACGAAAAGTTTTAGATTAATGGGAAAACTTTCAAATTAATTAATATTATAAGTAACATACTCTTTGATCTATATGATTACAACGTCCAAGCATCAAAATCACATAGGTAAAAACAATGCTGAATCCTGCAGCTAACATGTAAGCGTCGTTCCAAATTGTAGATTGACTAATGTCCCCAAAACTAAATATACGCAACAGACTTCAATTATTAAATCTAAATCTTTATAAATCCTCCTCCGAATGGTTTAATGTGAGTATATAATATATATATATATACCTTCTTGCAACATTAAAATATAATTTCGTATTGTTTGGCATTGAAAACTCTTGTAAAAATTGGACCAAAGCCTTTTCCCAATCAAAATTGATCATGTCCACAGCTTCTCCTGTCCCCACGTCGTAAAGCATTTCTCCAGTTTTTAAAGCCGTTTGATTTATTTTTGCAAACCATCGTACTGAAATGTTTAGAATAATTTACTAGTGCATTAACTTGTTTCTTGTTGCAAGTAAATTTTACACATAATTGCTCCTGCTTCTATTATATCCCCATTGGAGTTTCGCTTAATTTCCCCAAGTTCGCTTGAGTAGTTCACACCTCGACCAAAAATGGGACTAGAAATGAAAGTAGCATGCAAAAAATGTTTAAGTTGAGATATATACCAACCTAATCGACTTTTTAGAAAATACTGATAGAATATCATCCTTTGTTAAATTTTGAATACGAATCTCGTCATAATTCCACATTTCAGATAAATTTCTCTCCCAGCATTCCTCATCCAAGTTTGAAAGTAGTTCACAATACAACTCTTTACCAAGAGAAAAACTTGGATCAATTGTTGGATCATCTTCATTAAAGTCAAACTTTGTCACAGGCAATCTAAAAAAAAAATGCCCCTTGTATCAAGCTTTTGATAATAATAAAATTATACTCACTTGAAACAAACATCTTTCCACTGGAACTTTTTCGAGTCTTCTGAAGTTCCCGAAGTTACTTTTAACTCAGAAACGCCTTTATGAATTTCATATAGCTGCAATTAAATTGTGAGCAAAACATTTCCTACCAACATTGATTCGTCATTATTACCAATTTAATGATTGTAGGATCAAGGACATTGGGAGCTTTGATGATGGCATAATGAAATCGAATTGGAGATGGAAAATTTTCCCTTAGCCAATCTGTGTTTATAGCAAAATCAGATTTCAAAGGGATCCACAATTTATCTGGTCGATCTAATAATAATTAAATATCTATCTTTGAATCCACTTGTTTAAACATAGATTTGTATATAGTTATGTAACCTTCAGTGGTGAAATTAAGCAAACCGATTCCACAAAATGCAGTTATCAAAACGCATGAAGAGATGAAAATCAAGGGACGCTGAGCAATATTTTTGCCCCAACTACAAAATATATCGAAAATTGAAATAAAAACGTTGTTCATATTTTATTGTAATTATGCTCTACTACGGACATGTAAAAGAAGTGTTCCAAATTGCTTATTATTGCCAAACTAAGTTTTTCAATTAGCCCACACCTTCCTTGTAATATGTTGGCATTGTCGTTTGCTGGGTCTGAAACGGATGTCAACTCCATAATTACCTTTCATGAGACGAATAATTCATGTAGTTGAAATTACTTCACTGAAAGTTCCAAAAATGTTTTACATTTACTTATTTTTTAATTTTTACTTTTATTACATTATTCGTATAACCAGACAGTACATAAAATCAATAGAAAAAAAATCTGACAATTAAAAGTAAGCAACAAATTACTAACCATACCATGAGTTTTTTTCGAGGATGCAAAAAATTGGCACATGCAGAACAAAGTCCAAAACAAATTGTAATGTTTCAATTTTGCCCCGTAAAGCTCACGGAGAGACGCTTATCCCTTCTCGATACCGTATATTGAAGAAAATGGATAAATCATGCATTTATTTATCAATAATTATTATATATGCTGTGGTGACAAATGTATCTATGAATTATCATGTTCTTATCAAGAAACGATTATGTGACTTATGCATAAGTGACTTTTATTTTACCACATTCCAAAAGTAGGGCAACTGTTACATAATAATAACAACAAGAATAGCTTGTTTAAAATCAACACATTGGTATGAAGTTGTCTTCTTCATGTCATGTTAAATTATCCACATTAATTATAAAACAGACTAAATTCATCAGTCTCAAATAATTATTATACAGTTTCGCATTCGCATAATACACAATAACAAAGTTAGCAAGAAATGACGAAAAAACTATCACTCTTTGAATTTACAATCTACGGGTTGTACAAGAAAATCTTACAAAAATTGTAATTTTGTGTAAATTACTGACTGCTTTGACTTTTAAAACTGAGGTACTAAGGGTAATACGTACGTAAGTAATATCTGAGTGTAAGACTTGCTTAGAAAACAACAATCAAGAGTTAACTAAACTAATAACTAGCTAAAGGTTATCACAATTATGCATCAAATATAAGCGTGATACATGGTAAATATTAAATAAAATTATTGGTGGGTTGGTGGGAACAATTCATAAAAACTCTGTGCGTACTTATATAGCTAATTTAATTTGTGATCCTCATAAACTCTCGTTAAATGTTGACTGTGACTTTGTATATGTACAAGAACAATTATACCATTATAGAGAAAATACTTTGAGAGCTGATATTAATATTAACATGCATCAATATTCCTCAAATCTTAAAACCTTGCATTTCGCTTTAGAATTAGAGATTCCATCAGATTGGTCCTCAGACCCAAAAAATGTAGTAAACAACTCTGACGTTGAATGTGGGACAGAGAATTGATAATTATTAGAACTAGAATTTTCTTGGTTGGATTCAAATATGATTTTAAAATCATCTTTATACAAGAAGGCAGTGAGTTGGCTAGCTTCTTCATCGGTGCTGCTGCTTGTCCCATTGTTGCACGTGTTCCCATTTCCATTGTTGCGCAATTGAATTATTATCTGCTGCTCTCTTTTAAAACGTTCTCGTTCCTCAGTCACTCGAGGAAGGGGAGTTGGTAGTCCGTCCTTTGGTTTTCGTCGTCCGTGTGTATGAGACAACTCGTGACGAATTAGGTTGTATTTTCTGGGAAATGTCTTTTCGCAAAATTGACAAGGATAAATGCGTCCTTCACTACTCCCATGGGTCTCAATGTGTTTGTCTAGTCGCTCTTGGGATTTGAATCGAACTTCGCCTAGATATACAATGCATATAAAAATAAATAAATAATTCCTTCATCATTTATATATTTAAAAAAAAAGACATACATAACAAACAAGGGAAAGGTTTATCTTCAGCTTGATCATGAAAAGTAACATGAATGTCCAAATTTTGCTCAACTGCAAACTTCTTACCACACAAATGACAATCAAGATGCTTAACCTTTTCTTCAATTTCATGCGCTTGTAAATGCATTTGAAGCCCATTCTTTGTTCCAAATTCTTTCCGACACTCATTGCACTGATATTGCTTGTTAAGTTGGTCAACGTGTGTTTTCTCATGTCGAATCACTAGAGAGAGAGAGAGAAAAAACAAAAAATATTATTATTGTTTATATACTTATTAGGTTGCCAAAATAGCCAAAGGCTTAAGCTGTTAAAATAGCTGTATAGGGAGATTTTCTAAGTCTAATTACAGTTGTAAGGCCGTGGAAAAGATTTATTACACTGTGAGCAATCGTAGGTGACAGGATGCATCATTTCACTGTGAGCGTCCACGTCTGCTTGAGTGATGAATTTCAGATCACATTGACCGCATGGATAAATTTTGGGCTTGAAACCTTCCTTGTGACTCATAAAATGTTGTTCCAGCTCTTTTTTGAGGGTGAATCGTCTGCCACAGCCATCTACTACACATTCAAATGGCTTGGCATCCGTGTTGTGTCGATTTAACAGATGCATTTGAAGGCTGTATTTTGCTGCGAATCTGTAAATAACAAAAAAAATGTAAAATCATTTACGGGTGCAAGCTCATATTGTTATTCCATACCTTTTTTCGCAGAGATCGCATCCGAAAGGTTTTTGGGGTTCATGAGTCAACAAATGTCTGCAAAAAAAAAAGAAACGAGTCAAACGTGAAAATACAGATTTTACAATTTGCGAACCAACAAATCTGTAATTAAACATTTTACCTCGTCATGTGTCCCTTTTTTCGAAATATTTTTCGACAGACGGGACAAGGGAATTCTGGTCCTTCACCGTTAAAGCCATTGTGACCATTTGTATTGACTCCATTTCCATTAAATTTTGTAGGAGAATTTGATTCTCCTTCGGTAGAAGAATTTCCCATTGATTCTTCGTCCATTATTTCAACTTTTATCTTCTTGTTATGTCCAGTGTTTACAAAGTCGGGTCGTACAACTTGTTTCCGAAATCGTTTTTCGGGAAGCGTATTTGTCTTGTCAGTGAATGTAGTTTTGTGGACAGGCTTGCTGATGAACAAATAGGTAAACTGTTAACAAATACCTCAAAATATTAATAAATATTTAAATAAATACTTACGTTATTGGCGTAAACAGATCGTCATCTGAGTCTCCAGCATTTTGTGATTCTCCAAAATTCATTTGAATTTGTGAAATATCAGGTTTCTTGAGTGCACTTTTTGGCCTGCTGATCTTTGTTGTCGAAACTGCAAAGGATAACAATAATTTTTAGAAATTAAAAAACGAAGAAATTAACTTTAATATTAGCAGAGCATGTCAAACATAATCGATTCCTATATTTACTCACTCTCTTCAAGAAGATAGCATCGAAACGTCTCCAAGTTGTGGATTACGATTTTTTCCGAATTTTTCTTTCCTTTCGCGAGCAACGTTTTTTGACTTTGACAAATTTGTGTAAACTGTTGTTTTAAGCTGTCTCCTTTGTCACTGTGTTTAAAAAGTGTCTGAATAGCGTCAATTTTTTTCGTCACGGCTTCACTTAGTCCTTCCTCACTAATTGCCATATTCTCTCAGAGCTCAGTCTAAAGGGGAAATAATGGGAAACAAAAGAACAAAAAATAAAAACCTCTTCACTTGTTCCGAAAGCCATCAAATTGTTGTCCTTGTAAAACCGCAACCCCCAAAAAGCTGTTTTTTTTCTAGTACAAAAAAAAACTAATGCATCCCTAATTAAAAACCAACTGACTGTTGGGTTGACGTAGAGCACTGACTATTCGGCGTTGGCGTTGGTGGCACCAAGAGTGGTCACTTTACAAGAAATCACGCTCCTGGAGAAATCTCCGAGTTTTGTTAGTTTGAGTAAGTGTGAGAAAAGAGTTTTGCTTCTCTCTTGCTCACTTTCCATGAACAGGGGCAACAAAGGTAACAACTCTCCAGCTAAACCGGAAACAATTGGAAACAGTCTGGAAACCTTTTCGAATTTTATTACTTTTTTAATTTTTTGGCACAAAGGAAGTAAAGAGAAGAAGGAAAGGGAGTTGCTGGAAATACGATCCACTAATGTCTACTACCACTGCCACTCCATGCCGTGTATAATACTACCACATCTTTATTTTGCAGGCTGTCTGCGTTGTACAGATAGTTTCTATCCATGTTCTCTACTATGTTTAAATCCGTCCGGGGAGAAAGCACCAGCAAACATTTTTTACCGATGGCTTGCTGGCAAAAGGGGTGACGCTTTGCTTTGCCTTCCCTCCCGAAAACTCCCTTCACCAACCGATTTCGGGATCCGGGAAGCGGCGTATCGATTTATTCACTTACTCTGCTAAGAGTGAGTTTGGAGAGAGAGCTTTATTTTTTACTCTCTGACTTTGCTTATGATTTTGGCTTGTGTTTAAAAAGATGAGGATATAAAACTAAGTATTCTTCATGCTGCTTGAAGTTTATGATTATTATGATTATTTTTAGATACAGATTATATTATGGGTTTGAAAAAGCAGTTATAAAGAAGGAGGATTCTTCTGCTGTAAAATAGCGTCTTGCTGTAGCCCACATTTGTTTTAGCATGTCCCCAGATTCGGTTTCAACGTTGGATTTGACATTGACACCGGTGGACATGTCCAGTATCATTGCATCCATGTGTTTTGTCCATAAACAAAGTTCTTGTAGAGTTGCAAACGTTTCATTTCTCTCTTGGTCCAGATTTTCCACCCGGTCATTAAGAGAGTCCAGTGTTCTAAATCAAATTAGTTGACAAAAAACAATTTTATTTTAATAAAAAATGCGTTTGTAGTCATGTTTTATCAATTTTACCGTAAAACTTTATCTGTGACCTCATTTTTATTTTTGTTTTGTAAAATGTCATGAATTTTTTGAAGCATTGTTGACAAGCTGTTTAAAACAGGTTGAATATCATTTGGTTGAACAATTGTTGGGATTTGAACAGAAATGTTTTGTTCTTTTTCAGAAACTTCTTCCCGTTGTTGTTCTCCTATCTCAAGAATAATATCTTTCTGAATTTCACTTAATTCTCCGAGCATTTCTCTAAGCTCCACAATTTCACAAAGAATTTTCGCATAGTCTTTTGAAGATGCGGCTTCTTTTTTACAAGTTAATGCTTCGCATGCAATTCGTTGTTCTTCAAGTTTCTAAAAAATATTTAACATACATTATAGAAGACATTTATTTTTAGCCATAAGTAGAAACCTTTTCAAGTTTATGGATCATGTCTTGCTGATATTCAATCATTTCGATGGCTCTTTGTGACCTCTCCTCATTTGTAGTGAGCTCGCTATTGTATTATTAATTAAAATGTTTTGCGAGAAAGAAAAGTTTTCAAAAATCTTACCACAACAAAATGGTTTCGATTTCTTTATGTCGACCCATACTTGTCTCTCAAAAGTCCAAAACTGATAAACCGACACTGCGTTGACCCACGATGATCTTTTACCATGATAACAAAGTGGAAGCAAATAAATATTGAGAAAAAGTCTTGTAAATTGGTTTGAATGTGAAAATTTAATCCATTAATGAAATAAAAATATGTATACAATGATAAATTATCATTGACAATAATAGTAATAACGCTACATAATCTAATACGATCTAATACAACGTAAAAAAACTGGGCGACTTTCTCCTAGTTAACAAAATCCAGTGGCCGATTGAATCCCCCTCTGCGGTTCATATATTGCCGATATTTTCTTGTAACGACATGATGAACGGCTCCCACATCATTGTTAGTGACCTTCTTTCCTTTTGTGGTATCAAATCCCGAGAACCCCATGAGTTTCATCATTGCCAACTCTTCGTCAGTTTTCCCCTCTGCACCTTCTTCATCCCCTTCCAAATCAATTAGCTCGGGCTCTTTTTTTCTTTTTGACTGCTTATCCTCCTTATCCTTAGATCGGCGTCGACGATCCCGCTCTCGATCTCTTTCTCTAGACTTTGACCTCGATTTCCGTTCATCTCTAAAAAATTCGACAAGTTAATTGTTTGTAAAACAGATATCCTTAAATTAAAATTGGCAAAATCAATCTAACCTTCGTTTTTCTTTTCTTTCCTTGCGACGTTCGCTTCTGTCCTGGGACCGCGATCTTGACCTAGAACGCCGCTTCTCCTTTCTGGAGCGACGTCTTTCGCCACTTCGACTTCTCCTATGTCTCGTCGGGGAACGACTTCGGCTTCTGCCCATTACCAATTTTATCCAGTTACAAAGAACAAATTGAAATTTTAAATACTATTCCAAGATTTACTTTTTGTTGGCCGATGTAGACTTTCCCAATTGTCAATCCTCGTGCAAGTCAGACGACCTCAATTAAATCGGAGAATTATAAATATTTTTAAATGTTTTTAAATTCACTAAATGCTAACAGCTTTGCTTTCTCTCGGAAAATGAACTCTGTTTTTGGGGTAAATTGAGCGTTATTCTCATTTTTCCTCATAATGATCCTTCTACGGTATCGAGATCTTTTTTAATAGTTATCGCAGTTAAAAATACTTTATCTTGCATAAACAAGTTATGCAATTTCATTTTAGGTGGCCCACATAAATATTTTCCCACATTGTGTAGTGTGGGTGTATTTTTTCAAGGGCAACTCCGTAGGCGTCGACTGACTCCTCCAAGATATCGAAAGTTTGACACCGGAAACCAGAACAAGGTTCAAGGAGCTACAACTTAAAGTTGACAGTTAAAAGTCAATTGTCCATAACCCAGTTAAAATGAGAACGAAAAGTAACAGTGTTATAATGAGGTGATTAATATCCGAATATCCGAATTTCGGATATCATTTTGGCATGCAAGCTTTTTTTCATATTGCTAGATGAAGCCTAACATTGGAAGTTGTATAAACATTTTGAGTTAAATCTAAAATTAGAGATTTGATCCCTGGCTCTATCCCAATTTCTTGGAAATGAAAACCAACGCGAGCGTCCTTTTCTCCCCACTACCAAACTAACCCTTCGACCAGAGATTTCAAATTGTGGTGGCATTCCAAAAGTAATTTGCGTGAGGATCGAAATCTAAAGGTAAGCTAATTTCCGTTTAGTTCAAAAACCGTTTCTTAAACTGTGAGAATTTGCTATTATTTTGAAAAAGTTTGTTTTTCATATCTCAACAATATTTTTTTTTGGGAAACAAACCCAGACAAAAGTTTTTTTTAAAGTTTCAATTTAATTAATTCTGAATCAGTTGCATGCGTCATTTTCTTGCACTCAATTGTTAATTGGAAACAAATGTTTAATGCAAACGTTTGTTTCATCTTTGGCGTGGGCGATGCGTTCTTTCTGCTCCAATTTCCCCTAAATCTCATCCCATGAGATTTTTTTGCAGGGTTTTCGGTTAGTGTTAGTTATCGTATTTCGAACAGTGACTCACGAGATATGCACTATAAGAGTGAAATCTTGATTTACTGTCCACATTTGGCTCGGAAGAATCTTTCGATTTAAATATAGATTTCTTTCACTTGCAAATTCCATCAGCGTCATTTCAATCTTTTTTCTTGTTAGCAAATTTTAAATTGCTTTCCGAGTTGGCATAAATGTTTGGAAATGCCCATAAATCTTTATGATGGCTAGCCCTAACCTTCTACTTTTGTTTCTCCGTTGATTATCTAATGCGTGGGATGAAGCGAACAAAGAATTATGTCAAGTGCATGATCTAATTCTAATTTCCTCAATTTCAGAAATCTTCTTAAAAATGTCGTTCAGAAGGTAATATACATATATATTTATTTAAAAACTAATTGAAAATTAAATATTTTCTCTCCTTTTCGATTTCAGCCACTTCGACATGATCTCCTTGAATGAGCCAGGTTAATTTGTCAAATTAAATGACAAGTAACTCAATAACAAATGTTTTCTAAAACTTTAGTCACACACAAGGCGAAATTTTGGCAATCTTATGTACGAGCATTGAAAGGTATGTTATTAACGTCTTAAGTTTCAAGTAATTTATTATCTTGGCAAAACGAATTTGTTGACAACAACTAATTAATCTGAGAACAGCATATGTGGCATTTGTATCTTGTCTCTAAACCATGTCTGAGCTAATAGAGTAATTAGTTATACGAAATTAAAAATAGGGACTGAAGACATGCGGGCAGATGAAGGAAAATTTCGACTGAGACCTCGTGCATTGTCCGAATTTCCGGATTTTGGCCGTTCCCTTCTAGATTCTTCAGATCCAAACGCCAGAATTTTCACCCCTGGATATCGTTACCTTCCAATCTCCCGAGAGACTTATGGTTATTCCCCCAGACAGATCTATGGAACCGACCGACCCAGATATCTTCCTAGACCATGTAATCATCCAAAATTTAGAACAAACATAACTATATAACATCTAGTTACTAGCCTCTTAGACACTTTGCATGCCACGGCAAAAGCAGGTTTACTTTTCATGCGTCATCATTTACAATTGTATCACAAACAAACGTTTGACTGTTTGACGTGATTGAGATTATGTGTCCAAATATTTTTGTTAGCATCTGTTCCACCAGAAGATCTGCCTTTTTACCGGGACATCTCTCCCTACATTGGAAGAGATCGAGAAGGGACTCCGTTCCTTAAGGATATCTCACCATATATGAGGGACGCTTCGCCTTTTATAAGGGACACTACTCCCTTCATCCCAGAGACGCGCGTGCCATCAAGCTACTACCCAAGATCGTACTACACGAGACCGTTCAGCAGGTCTTTGAGTCCTGTGCCGATTTATTCTCGTCCTCGTCCTATTTACTTGTCCCGACCATACAGCTCATTATACAATCCCTCTCCTTCACTGCCAATGAGCGCCATTGTCAGGGACCCGTGGTGGTATGGCGCTGGACTCCGGCCCTATTCTTACGTCCCACGCTACCCGTCTGCCCTACGAACGAGTTACCTCTCCCCAATTAAGAATCGATATCTCTGGACTCGGCACCCAATGCGAGTTCTTTAAATTTTAGAAAAATGTGTTCAGGGTAAATAAATCTCTACATTACATACATTTGACATAACTACATTCATATAATTCACTCACAATTTTTCAAGAGATTCAATCCAAGTAATGCCTCAATTAAATTTTGGCACATTGGCAAACAATAAACCAACCGAATTTCCATTGTGCTGGGCTGAAATGCAATGACTGACTGAAAATTGAAAACAAACCTGCTTTTGCTACTATATAATTAATTTTAATTGGAGTACAGATTGCATGCAATTGTCTAACTTTGTTTTATTATGTAGATTGCGTGGTTTTGTACATTTTGTATTCAAAGAAATACATTGTTTTAAATCATATTTGCAAATTATTTTCAGCAGGACCCCGTGTCTGGTAATAACAAATGGAACATTTGGATGCAATTAAACCCGAACGATTGAGAAAAGTTTTGAGAAAAATTTTTAATTGATATTTTAAACTTAAGCTTGTATAATGGAGCTAAAATAATGTATAAAACTAGATCTACAAATAAAGGTCAATGGCAATCCCCTGCACGTAAATTAATATTAGGGATAAAGAAAAATCAGAACGATGTAAAACTCTCTACTAATTAAGATTAAATAAAAGTTCCAAATTATTTCACGTTTTCTCATTAATTAATTAATTTTCTGCTGTCTTTGTTCATTTTCTAATAGCATTTGTTTGTATGCGTTGACTGATCTCGCAAGTGCTGACACGTTTCCTATTCCAAAGCCTCTGGCTCCTTTTCTTTGTATCACTTCCAAAAAAAATGTATCGTCTTTAAATACAGGGTGAGTAAACACTTGCATCAAATATCGATCTTCGGAAGGATCGAAATCTTGGTCAAAAACATCAGCCTCGTTGTCCAGCAAAATTCCCAGACTGCGAAGCGTCTCTAAATCTTCTCCTGAGGATTCTATTACACTCAATTGTCCAATCTGCAATTTTTTTGCATCAAAAAATAGTTATTTGTTGTATCGAATTTTAAACGATATTAATTTATATTTAAATGTGTACATACATCAGTATAATAGGTTGGAGGAGGATGTCGAAATTTGACGCCTTGTTTTGTAAGCTCTCTCACGGTGTCCACCATATTTTCGGTATGAAGTCCTACATGTTGAATACCTGGGCCTCCGTGTTCTGTGATAAAACTCTCAATTTGAGTGTTGCTAATATTTGGTAATGATTCTGCAATGACAATTTTTAATGGCTCCCAATCATGGTCTGAATTTTCATAAGCCTGTGATGCAATTCCAGACTCTGCACACTTCCAAAATTCCATAACTTTAAGTCTCAGCCCTACATCGTCCCCTATCACCAGTCCTTCTGTTTCAGAGTCATCCCTGAAAATGCAATATTTTACATGATTTTTGACGTCTTTTGTTGGCATGTCTCATCGTTACCTGTTTGTGATGAACCGTTTCATCCCAAAGGCTCTTTCATACCACTCAATAATCTCATCCGTCTCGCCAACTCGACAGGCGAGAGTAAAGTGATCAAAGTGAGACATGGTAATTCCATTAATGTGACTTTGTTTATTGTTAGGCTTTTCTATTTCCACCTGTGTGAATCCTGGTAGGAACCAGCCCTTATAGTCCCTTTTTTGAATGAGGGTATGAACCACATTTCCACAACAAGATTTGATAACGGCAAAGTCCACTCCAGCAACATGCTGAATATCCTTCACAATTTTAGCACCACTTTCCCTCACCAAAACTAAACTATGGGCCAAATCCACCACTTCAATTGCCACATTGAAAACAGAGTCGATGTGATTGTCCCCTAGGTCATGGGGGCAGCAAAAAAGATCCCAGTTTTCTTTGTGGTCAAATTGAACCTCTTTTTCACTAATACTGATCAAATCACTGTTGTTATTTTGAGATTCCCAAATTTTTCCTTTTCTTGAGGTAACTACAAATGCCGTTTTTGCAAGTTTTAGGACGTATTGGATGGATTTTTGAGACTCTCGGACTCCAACAAGATTGAGACCAAATTGGGAACGAAGTAGAGTAACCACAGGGGTAGGATCTTTCACGCAGATTTCGATGTGATGAAGTCTCAATTTCATTTTCAAGGCTAAATAAGTACTGCTAAATATAAGTACAGTCTGCAGTCTAACTGACTTTGTGGTGAACTGAAGTTGATTGCTATTCAGACAGGACCTTTAAAGGGTTGGCTGTAAAAATGCCGGTATGGGCAATTAGCTTTGCACGCGTACACGTGAAGGCAAAGTCAAACATGTAATTAAATGGAAAAGAAATGAAACAAAATATAGAGCCAGATTTTAGCCAGATCAAGTTTAAGGCTCAAATTATCCTTTTATAGTTTTTGTTACCGGTTTTATGCAATTTGCAATCAGCGTCATAATAGCTAATTATTGGTTCAAACATGAATCGATGATATAACCAGAAGATATGTTTTGATTTACTTAGTTATTTGTTATTTCTAAGAATTTTATGACGTATGAGTATTAGTGACTATCAGCCTTGCGATCTACTAATCAATTCAAGGGATATAAAATTAGTGATTTTAGGAAATAATCATGCCTAATGAACCAGTCAATTTTTACAGGGTCACAACAATTATTTTATATCCCCAAAAATGTATCAAACATATTATCACAAGTTAACAAGTCTGAATAAAATTGCTAAACATTTACTTCCTAAACTAAAATTATTCAAATAAAATTTTACCTGCCTCTTGCAAACTAATTGACAACTTAGAATAAGGTTCTGGATTAATAACCTGTTTAATTTTCCTTTCAACCGTATTGCTAATTTGTCTATGAAGGAATTCTGCTTGAATTTTCAAGTCTTTAGAAGCTGGGTTATTAGGAAGTGCTTTGAGGAAGTCTCTGGTTCCTATACGGTAAAAAAATGATTAACAAGATCAACACGTTTTATAGTTTACTGCTTACTTTTGCATAAAATTTCAACAGATTCTATCGCATTCTCAGTTAAATTAAGAACTGCGTCCCAGTTCTTTTCCTGGATTCGACATCTTACAGCTTTTTGTTGGTAATTGACCATATTATACCATTTATCCTCTTGAACTTCAGTACTTGAGGAAGCTTGTTTATACAAAAAAGCAGAGTAACACTGCCAAACATCCGCGTTCGTTGTAATCTGAAGAGAGAATTATTTATTAAAATATTAAAAATATAAACATGCATATTTAAAAAATCAAATAAAATCAATTCAAATTAATTACTTTTGAAGTTATTCTTCCTAATAATTTCTGAAGGGCATCCTTTGTTCTATTACTCGCATCCCCTTTTTTATCCCACGAGTCGTCACAAACGAGATCTACAAGTAATTTGAGCACGGTGACATCCACATAAGAACCCTTAAGTTCAATCAGCCTGTTGAATGCCATTATTGTCCACTCTAAATCCATGCATTGTAAAGCAACAACCAACAAATTTTCCCAAACTTTCCATTCTTCGTAATTACACTTTGTAGCTTGCTTAAGTGCTCTCAGTGCTTGGTCTTTATTTCCAAGTTTTAAAGCTGCCTTTGCTAAATTGTTCCAGTTTTCAAAACTCTGAGAAACAATATTTATAATAAATTAATAGATTTTTTATTAAATATATCACCTCGTCATCCAAATTGTTAGCATGAACATAAGCTTTAACACAAAGCTCCCAGTTTTCAGACTCTAGGCATGCATATGCAAGACGTATCCAGGTCGGGAATTCAAGTGGATTTAGTTCAACGGCTTCTTTCAAATATGGAATTGCTTTTTGGTACTAAAAATTAGAAAATATTTTGCTCTTTCAATAATTATTAGCTCAATTCAATTTTCAAATACCTCTTGTTTTCTAAACCAGTAGCCACCAAGTCTCTGTCTTGATAAGAAATTTTTATGTTGGGACAATTCCCAAGCTTTTTCATAAAGTGTTATGTCATCCGTTGCATCCCCCAAGTAGACTAATAATTTTGGACTTTCTCCAGTTTTAGAAATTTGCTCTCGAATGACTTCCTCAGCTTTGTGTTTCAACTCTAAAAGATTGTAGCAGGCAATAACATTTTCCCAAAGGTTCAGCTTCAAGTATATGTCCAAAGCAGCTTTAACTTGTCCCAAAGACGACAAAATATCTGCCAATGCAATCTTCGGCAAAGAAAAATTGATTATTAATGAAACATTAAAACCTTCAAATAAAACAATGAATGATAAGTAATAATTACATCAATTTCCCATTTTAATGGCATTGGCATCGCATGGAAAAATTGGTAGCGAGTATGAAATGATGGCGTCTGGTCAACGCTTACAGCTTTTTGAAGATTCTAAACATAAATATTTAGAAAATGAATTATTCACAATAATAAGTTAGCAATGTTCAAAAAATACTTCAAATTGCATCATTGATCTTTCGACCGTTCTAAAATGATCAGTCTCTGTCATTGATCTGTAGAGTAATGCAACGACAAAGCAACTCCAAATTTTTGGGTCTTCCAACAAACTCTGGAAAAAATGTAAAATTAATAAAAAGCTGGATAAATATTTTTTTATACTTACATTCACATATGCCAAAATTACTTCTTTCATTAGTTCATCTTTTGGCTGTGATTTTTTCATGTAATTTCTAAAACACAATTCAATAATTTATTATTCCCAATTTAAAAACAATCTAAAAGCTCATCATTCTTACAATTCCGCAAGAAGAAGAACTTGTTGGACGGTTGTCAAACTAAGCAATACATTGTCTGCTTCTGCACTAATTTTAACTTTTTCTAAACGTGTCTCATCATTCAATGAAACATCCTAAAAGAAAAACAAACTTAAAATTATAGGTAATTCAAATAGAATAATACGTTTCTCCTTACCACAACTGATCGAAACTTTTGAAAATCGGCCAAATGATGCAAATTCTCTGTTGCTTCCAAATATTTCCCTTCTACTTTGGCTTGAACTACGAGTTGAGCCAGATCCTGCGTTTGAAATTTAGTCTTCTTCCCCAAAACTCCTGTTGACAAACATTTAATTTTTAGTATTCTAGGAGAAAACATTAATTTTAGTCGCTGCACTACTAACCTGTTGTAAAAATCTCAATCCCACAAACTTTCGACGCTTCTTGCAAACATGCTTTCGCTGCTACAATGTTATAATAGTACAAATGAATATCTGCAACCTCGCAAAGCCATAGAACTTTGAGATCTAGATCCATTTTATCATAATTTTCAAACTGAGGCTGAAGTGCTGTTATAATGTTGTCAATCTTTGTCGCAAGTGTCATGCTCCTTCCGTCCAAAATCCTCTGATGAAGATAATGTATCCTAAGCCCCCACCAACCATATAACTTTCCCACCCATAATTTTTCCTTGAGGTCAGAATCTAAGACTGAGCAAGCTTCTAGAAATTCTAATGCTACAA
The DNA here is from genome assembly GCA_034698145.1 of Proisotoma minuta. Classification (NCBI taxonomy): domain Eukaryota; kingdom Metazoa; phylum Arthropoda; class Collembola; order Entomobryomorpha; family Isotomidae; genus Proisotoma; species Proisotoma minuta. The sequence goes on from JAQIXN010000282.1 coordinate 36,323, forward strand.
CCAGTAGCATCGGCATCACGACATGCTCGGAAACTTCACAGCCATCAATCCCGAGCTTTTCCCTGGCTAAAGTTTGTTCGTAAAGAGCTTTTGTGGACGGGGTAATATCGTTTTCCAAGGGCCCTGTAGAATTTAGCTGAACAAACATCCGTATCAGGTGAATGGATATGAAAAGCAACATCTGAGGTCTAAGAACAAAGAAAATCATCTTTAAAGCTGAAAACCAGAGTTTGTAATGATTTTGTACCTTTCGTCTTTTGAAATCCCTTCGCTGTCCTTCCACATTGAGTTGAAGTCTCCGGCGACGACTTGGTCATAAAGAAGCGACATTGTCTCCAAAAAAACGTTCGGAGACTCCATCAGCTTGAATTCGTCAAGAAATTTCAATCCCTTAATTTTACTGTCTGATAAAATTGGAAGGCCTTTGAGAAGTCTCACTTCCATATCCGATATTTCTATTTTCGCCATGGTCGTCGCAGATTTCGACAAATAAATTCCACGTGTTTTGCTGAAAATACAGAAAATTCTTTGAAAAGGAAGAGGATCGGGGTAAAAGGATGCAAACAGGCGTAAATAAATAAATTGGTCGGACAGATAGTTGTCAATTTTTTTGGATGACAATGACGGTGAAGTTACCGTTTGAAAACGTTAAAAGGACAATTGACTAAATATAAGACAATACAGTTTGCAGTTTTAAGTTGTAAGGATTTTATAGTTCTGAAAGTTTCGCATTTTTAATTTTCAATTCCAGCATTTCCAGCTAAATAAATTTCTTATTTTTTTGATATTTAAGGACAATCTATCTGAAATGTCTGAGTTCCGTCGGGAAATGGAACAAGAGGGCTTTTCCCCTGAGGAGTTTGTCGAACGTCTCGCCTGGCGAACGGTGACTTCCGGTGGAGATTTTGACCCTGAAGTCCTCCATTCCACATTTTCCGATGCAATTGAAGACCTCAAAGGAATTTTAGAGATGCAGCGGATAAAGAACACGCAATTAGAAGGGATTCTAACAAAAGAAGAATCTCATTTAAGGGCACGACTAAATCTTCTCATCCATCGAAATTCTACGGCCAATGAGAATCTTTCCGTGTTGGAGAAAAAAGTGAACACCGTCGCCACAAAAGTTGTCCATTTGGGAGATCAACTCGAGTCTGTAAATCTTCCAAGGGAAAGGACAAGCGAAGCTGCAAAATTGATGAAACATTTGGCCGATTTCCTTCAACCAGGAACAATTCTGCTTTCAGACATTTTTCGAGACAAATCAAGACTTTATGAAGCAGCAGAGATTATCCAAAAATTACAAATTATTGCTCAAGATTTGTCCAGTAGTGGTTCCTCTGCAAAGTATGTAGCAAAACAAAACAAAAACAATAAATTGATAAATTAAATAATTATGTAGCCTACTAATATAAATTACCAATATATTTGCAGATTTGACACCGCTGTTAAGAAAATCAATCAAAAATATGATGAAATTGAAAGAATGTTAATAGAAGATTTTGTATCCGCCCAAGTTGTTGAAGATCGTGATAAGATGAAGCAAATTGCACATATTTTGTATAATTTTAAAGGATACTCCCAATGTGTAAATGCATTCATACAACAAAGCCAAGTAGTAAGTCGCAAAGTTTGTTTTCAAATTTGGTTAATTTTTATTTAATTTATATTAATAAACTATATTTATGTAGGGTGCCTTCAAAGCAAAAGATGTGTTTGACGATGTTGTCCCTTTGTGTGACATTTATAAGCCCATCGTCCACCAAGTATTTCCAAACCCTGAACACGTAATGGGGAAATTTGTCGTTCATATATTTCAAGATCGAATTCAAGAAACTGTGACCAACCAACTTTACGAAAAGAACATGAGTCAGGACAAATTCCTTCGAAATTTAGCTTCTCTTTATTCTAAAACAAAGAAAGTGGTCGGCCAACTTGATTCTTTTGATTTGGGAAGTGACATGTCATTTCTTCAAAAAATTACAGAACAAATTTTCAGGCCTCATTTAGAAAGTTACATTTCAATTGAAATCAAGTACCTGCAAACAAAATCCTTCCAAATCCTTGCTGTTTACTATGATAAGTTAGGGCATCAAAAACGGGCAATTCAGTCAAGGTACATATTAAATTTTACATTTTCCGATCGTTTAAATAAAAAAAAGAAATATTGCGATTGTTACAGTTTTCAGGACATTCGTCGAGATATTCAAGCTGTGATTGGAACAAGAGCAAACATCAATATTGCACAAATAGAAAATTACGGAGGAGAAACGTTTCTTTCCGAAGAAGTTGCTATTAATTTACTCCAAGAAAGTCGAATGGCCTACTCTCGTTGCGTTTTATTATCCAAGAAATCGGATGGAGCTGGAAATGGAGCTAAAATATTTGATATCCTCACGCAATCGCTTCTCAAAGAACATGTTGATTATGCTCTCGAGTTAGGACTTCAAGGAATTCCAATTCCCGAAGCCAAAAACCAACCAGAGATTTACTTTTTTGACGTGGTCAAAAGCTGTAACGCCATTGTTCATTTGTACGAGAAGGAATTTGTGGATTCTCTTCTTCCATTAATAAGTGCGTCGCCAAAATTAGGAGAATGCATGGAAAAGAAAAATGCAGTTTTGGAACAAATTGAAATGAAGCTGGATGCAGGACTTGACAGATCCATTGACACAATTGTGGGATGGGTCAAAGTCATTTTACAATCGGAACAAAATAAGAAGGAATATTTTAGAACTGAAACTTTTAACGAGAATGAACCACTAAATGCTGTGTCACCGGTAAATCATATGATGAACGATGTTAACAATAAACATTACAATGTTAATATTAATGTAACAATAATATGGTTTCCTTTCTAGGCGTGTTCAAAAATTGTTCGATACGTAAATTACCAAACTGTTAAAATGAAGGACTCGATAGACGGAAAAAATATTGAAGCTGTTTTAATGGAACTTGGAACTAGGCTTCATCGAGTAATTTATGAACACGTCCTCATTTTCCAATACAGTTCAATTGGTATGATGTATTTGAATTATTATGTAATAGACAAAGAATTTAATTATGTTTTTGTTGTAGGTGCCGTTCGTATACTTTGCGATATTAATGAATATTTAAAATGCGTTAAAGAGTTCAAAATACAATTAATTACAGACATTTTCGAGACTCTCAAGAGCTTGTGTAATTTGCTTTATGAATTGCCAAAAGATCTCAACAGAGTTTTTAACCACGATGATCTGGTAAGTATTGTACAAACTTTGAAATATTTTTTTATATCAACTTAAAATTGTGATTTTCAGAATAAAATTGACCCCGGAATTAGAATGAATTTTGTTCAACTGCGGACAGATTTTAAAACGGCTCGACTCCAACTTAGTACAAGTAATACAAACAATAAGTAATCGATGTATTTTTTGTACTAAAAAATAAACCAAAGAATGAAAATAAATATTACTCGCTTTGTAAATAATAGTTCATTTTTTTTGCATCCGAATAAAATAACAAATTACAAAACAATAATTGATTTTGTTCGTTACGGTACCATTTCAACAATGTTCGCATTTCGTAAGTTGGTACTATCAGAGCGTTATAAATCTTATTATAGTAATAATAATTCTTGACTAATCTAGAACTAGTAACCGGTCTTCTACAAAACGGTACATTAATTGAAAAAAACACGAAATAGTTCCATGTAACAAAAAACGTAAATAACGAGTAGTCGTACGAAGAAGCTAATTTTTTAGTAGCTGCAGTAGCTAGCATCAGATTAATAATTGATAAGAGTACTTATAGAAAAATCAAAAAAAATTAGGAAGACTATAAAAATTAGCGCATCCGATAAATGTTAGATTCATGAAGTTGCGAGTGCTCTCCGTCAAAATCGACTCCAATTGAAAAATCCAGGTCCCGATTGTTACGAGAATTTTGTCGCAAACCAAACCGTCCAAAAATTTGCTCACCCTGTAAATTAATGAAGAATTTAAAGATATAAAAAATCATAATGATAATAACTAATTTTTAGATGGATAATATAAATAAATAAAATACCTTTCGAATCGTTGCATAATCATGCAAGTAAAAGACCGTTTGTTTCCAGTGAGTGTAAGGAGCCTCAGGGGCAGTAGAGAACCAAGTTCGTTTGTGACACTTTGAAAATTCCACATTAAAGTAAGTCACAAACGCGTGTAAATAATCGTTTTGCCGAACATTCAATGCAAATGGGACGTCAAAATTGAGTTCTTCTTTTTTCATTGTGTTTAAATCAATCTCAATCAATTGGGCATGATTGGTAACAACTTGTTTCTGATCCACCACGTCAACCAGTGGCTCCCGAATTGCGACATCCCGAAGACAACTCATGTCAAACCCGTAAACATTGTCCCACCAGTGAATCTTGTCCTCCTTGTACTGTCTATCTTCAATTCCACAAATGGAAAGCGAACATCTATCCGGAAATAGCATTCCATCAGGTCTAAGCCATTTGTCTCTAGCATACAGTACAGTTTCCAACATTGACTCGTAAAATAAACAGTAGCCCATCCATTCGGAAATTATAATGTCCACTTTATCAATTCCGTCAGGCAGCTCAATCTCTTCAACTTTCCCTGCAATTACAATAGTAATTTAGCTAATTCTTTTCAAGAGAGCTCTCTTTCTTTTATCATACCTTTAACAATGGTAACGACGTCATCTAACTGATTGGCTTTGACAATTGTCCTCGCATGTTGGGCAATGTTGGAGCACTCAATCCCAATAACTCGCGCAGCCCCCGCATTTGCAGCGAACATGGACAAAATTCCGGTCCCACAGCCAATATCCAACACAGTCTTTCCCTACAGAACCCAAAAATTTAATGTAATAATATTTAAAACCCCGAATTAAAATAATCTCCCTTACCCTAAACAAATGCTTGTTATACTGCATTGAATTTTTATACGTCAACGTCCGCACTTCATCTTTCAGCATTTCCTCGTGGATTCCAAAATGAGCATAGGAATCAAAGTAATAGTCCTTGGACGTCATTTCGTCCACGGGGACATCTGGACCATTGGCTTTCTTCTCGAGCCCTTCAGCCTGAGCCCCAACATTGTTTATCTCCACTTCCATTGTTTTCGTCGACATCCCCACGAAAGAGATCTACCAAAAGAAAAAGAACAGGGTTCCGTGAATGCCGAAAGTGTCACTCTGTGTCCCCCCCTTACCTTTGTATTGTTGGGAGTGGGGGTGGTGGGGAATTGATGGATTAATTAATGGTGTGTGAGCGTGGCAGCGGAACAAAAGAGGATGATGCTTCGCTTCTTCTCTGAGACCATGCCTCTTTCGTGCCGGCAATCCGCTGGGGAAACCTGCACATTCTCCATCAAATCATCAAATGATCTTTCCAATTAAAAAATCATGAAATTTCATATTAGCACTATCAAAAATTGCAAATTTATGATAAGCATATAATGTCGCAAAAGTAGAAACCCAATAATTTGCAATAATTATTAATTGTTGGAAATTGTAGTTTTGGGGTAACTTGAAAATAATATTGTTGGGAATTTTGGCTGTTCACGCTGAAAACCACATTTTCGGGAGAAAATATTTTTTATATGCGCAACAATTGAAAATTGTTAATAAAAATGGATCGTGCAAAATTTTCTCCAAATGGAGAGTTTCTGTCCGTTTCCGGTTCCGATGGACGACTTCGAATTTGGTCAGCAAAAGATAAGAGTGGGACATTGGTTCAGGAATTTGTCCCCTCCGCTCACCTCTCTGCCACCATAAACTGCGTTGAATGGGCCCCCAATCAATGTCCCCAAGGGGTCAGTCCTTTGTTTTTAAAATTGGATTATTAAATTTTTAAAGCATTTTTTTCAGGCGAGTGAGAAAAGAAAGAAGAAACGACGGGCTGCGGCGTTTGAAGGAGATCTTTTGGCGTTGGGCTCTGCAGCCGGTTCACTTCTTTTTTATAGTGTTGGAAAGTCTTCACTTGTAGCCCACAGCAGCCAAGAACATGGAGGACACGTCACAGGACTGGCCTGGAGTCCTTTAACATTGTCTCTCTATTCATGTGGAGATGACGGACTCATTGTTGAGTGGGATGTTGAACAGGCAAAAAGTGTTAGGTAGTTTAATAATTGATTGATCTATTGTGTCCAGTTGAAATTGTCATTTGTATCTAACGATTTTTCTTTTGTTTTAGTCGGTGGAAGGGAGGAAAGGGACCTCTTTCCGCTATCTGCATCTTCAAGGAGCAACTCCTCTGCTCAGGACAAGGAATTGCGTTGTTTAATTTAGAAACTAAGACAAACATTATGGACTTTATGGGACAACCTAATGCCATTTCCCAAATGGAACAGATTCCAAACACTGACTACTTTGTCACGCTGAGCAATAGAGAGATGCATCTTCAGATTTGGTAAGATAAATTCTGTTTAAAAGACTTGATTTCTTATGTTAATTTATTATAGGTCAAATACTGAAAAGAGTTCCGTGGCCACATTGATGTTGACTGAGACTCCCCGTAGTTTTTGCGTCTTGTCTTCTTCGGATGGAAAGGTTTCTGTTGCAGCAGTTACCGAAAAAGGGTCCCTCGCTACGTTTCACCACAAACTAAATGGCCATCTTCGAAAACCTGTACTGCCAAATTGTTTCTTCAAAATAATGGATAGTAACGAGAATACTGTCCAAATCCCGGTTTTGTCATCCTTGTTGATTGAAGGGAACGAGATTAAGTTGGTGTACGGAAGTTGGTTGCGATTACGATTTGAATCGATGACGTTAAAGGGTCTCGAATCCAACCCGACAATCAAACGAGAGTTTAATCTATCAAAAGCTTCCAAAATTTCAAAAAAACAAAAGAAGGAATTGGGAGGGGAAGGATCTCTAACTGAGGTTCCAGCAGACGCCAAGCATTTGACACCAGGATCCGAAGCAGGACTGAAACCTGTAGATTCAAAAGCAAAGAAACGGAAGAAAAGTGGGGGAGATAAAGGAGTTGGGGATGATGGGGAGTTGCCAATGGAGGATAGGCTGAGTAATTTGACGATTGATAAGCCTTCTTCCGGTGCTATCCCGGATGGAAGCAATTTAGCCCATCTTCTTAGCCAAGGACTGCATAGTAAAGATCATAAAATACTAGAATCGGTTCTCTCCAGATGGGATGAAGATGTTATTGAAAATACCGTTCGAAGTCTTCCTGTTCAACTCGTCGCCCCCTTATTAAATGAAGTTAAAAAAACATTAACTAATAAGCCAATGATGTAAGTATTTTTTGCTTTATAAATTCCATATCATTACTTTTACAACAATTGATTTCCTTTTTTTGCGTTTATAGGAATCATAGTGTGGTTAAATGGTTAAAAACTATTTTTAAAGTTCACTCTGCATTTCTTATGAACTGTCCATCTTCAGAAGAGCTGTTGGGTCCTTTCTTGGGTCTTCTCCATTCCAGAGAAACTCTTTATCCAAGAATGTGCCAATTAAAAGGAAAGTTGCAACTAATTAAGGGAAATGTTCAGGCTAAGGAACATAAGGCAGAAACACCAAATGAAGCCCTTCTTAATTACCACGATGGTAAGTTCACATTGGGACCGTGAATAATATTTTTTTTTATTTTGTGTGTTATTAATTCTTTCTGATTTTATTTCAGAATCATCTGATGACGGAGAGGATGACGACATGATTCCTTCAGAATCAGAAGAATTTATTGGTTCTGATGATTTAATTGAGGATGACGACGAGAGCAGCAATTCAGAAGATGACCAAGAAAACTCTTCTGCAGAAGACGACTCTTCCTCAAATGATGAAAAAACAACAATAACAGCAAAACCCAAAGTAAATGGACGAGTGTCGAAACACGAGGAGAGTGACGAGGATGAGTCTATGGACGAAGACTAATAATGTTTAAAAATTGACATACGCTCATATTTTTATTTTGTTTCTTCTTCAATATATAGTATCATTTATTGGTTTTTAATAATTATTACAAATTTAAAAAAAATATCAAATTAAAATTAATCTAAATTTCTCCCAGCTCTTCATCATTATTAACAGCGTCGTTCCGTCTAAACATTGATAGTTTAGAACTAATGCGAGATTTTTTTTCGGTATCTTCAAAGACGGCTTCAGTTGGATCATCAACACTTCGTTTTCGTTTCTTTTCATTATTTCCATTTGTGGCTGCCTCCTCCTCTGGCATAGAATTTTCATCTATTGTTGCAGGACTTTTAGGCTCAGGTTCAACAGATTTCGGTCCAGTCATTGCAAAAAGTGTTCTTTGTTTCTAAAGAGTAAAAAGTATTTTAATGCAATTTATTTAAATGGTCTTCTAAAATACCGAAAATATTGCTCTTACTTTGCCACCAGTTTTATCTTTATCTGCGGCCCCTGTTTTATTCCGTTTTTCTCCTGCTGCAGTTGTTTTCTTGGATGCTTTATTTTTTGGATGCTTAGGATTAAACTCCATCGTTTGTTTCTCTGCTGGTTTTTTCCACGCGTCAATTAACGCCAGTCCTTTTCCATCATCAAATTTACTGAAAGAGTCTGATGCACTCGCTGATGTACTTTGTTCTGCTTCATCATTCTTTTTAAATGGATTTTTCTTGATGGAAGAAGGTGTGAAAATCGACTGGATCTCAGCACGTTGACGAGTAAGGAGAGGATTCTCTAAAATTTACAAAAAAAAAATATACAAAATAATATTATTTTATATATATATATGTATTAATCACCTTCTAAAAACATAACTTCCGAGTTAGATTGATTATTGGTTGTTGTATTAATTGATGAGCAATCGAAGGTATCTCCACTACCCATATTTGTCGCATTATTTCCAAATGTAGAATACACACTCGAATAAATCACATTTCCACTTCGAATATTCTCAAAATCATCATCATCTTCTTCCAGGCCTTCTTCTTCCTCGTCCAATTTGCGTCTTCCAATGGCGGTGAGTCGATCAGTCAACGCCATTTTCCGAAGTTTGTTGGCATATTTAATTGCGACTTGAATGGAGTGAGTTGTTGGCATCATTGATGCATATTCTGAGGCACGGAAATCCTTGTTTTCTTTACAACAACTCTATAAAAAGAAAAAAAAATATTTGTTTTTTTTATTAAAATTATTTTACGTTTCCTAAAAAAATGTTTATTAAACTTACTGCAAACAATTTCATCAAATTCTCTTTGACGCCTTTATCCGCTTGTTCCTTGTACTCCTCAACATCAAATCCCTTCTTGTCCATCTTCTTTGTCAAGGCAGTAAGCATGAGGGAGCGAAGTAAAATATCTTCCAATTGACTTTTCTCTTCCTGCATTTCACATAGTGGCAGTTTTGCATCCAACAGCATTATGGTTGGACGTGGGATTGTCGGCGGATATCTTGTCCCTTTGCATTTAATTGCTCTTACTTGTTGACAACAAATACTCAGTCCTGTGACCCAATAGTGATCACTCTCGTTTTTCGTATCAATTGAAAAGAATGTCGTCCATAGCCGTCCATTTAAGAGTCTAACGGTGTCCGTAGAGTCGGAAAATGAAGGAGTCCCTTCATCAGAAAATCCGACCCAAGTTATCTCAGATTTTGGACTCAATGGCAATGGCTCGCTAGAAATTAAGGGGAAAAGCCCTATGCCTCCACGGATTCGGAGCAAGGAATAAGAAATACTTTGATTCCCGTGTAAACCAATTCCAGTATGGAAAGTTACAAATAACAAATCTTCATGACCTGACACTGCAATTATTTGTCCCCCAACGTCTATCACATTTCTTTGAACCCCTCCAATTGTAAATATCCTCAGTCGATTCAAACTTGTTCCCACTGCAAACCAACCGCTGCCAATTGCTGCAGTTGTCACTTCTTCGTTTTTCGGCAGTTCGATGCTCCATTCTTTACTGCTGTCCCAAGTTGAGTAGTGAAGGACCATGATTTTGCTGGGGACTCCTTTTCGCTTTGGAGCTGAAAATACCATAGCTTCTTTTCCTAATGCGGCAATTGAGTAATCGTGTTGATTTCTTAAATGAATCCCATTGTGGAAACTAACATCGTGAAACTCAATATCGAGTGCATCTGCTTCGTCATCATCTATTCCATAATTTCGAATGATTCCAATGCTGTTCCAAGCCATGAATCGATTCGAAAGGTGTTCAGGAGAGCTTGCAGGTTGAAACGGGGGTTGAGGATCCGTGAATGGGATTCTAATGGAGTCTGGTGGTCGACTCAGTATCTTGGTTTCAAGATCTAATTTCCCTCCTAATTCCGCAATTTCATCTACACTTTGTTTAACAATTCCTGCAATTTTCTTTGCCTTATCAACTCCCACCCAAACGTCACCCTCTTTATCACCTGTGCCATCTTTGAAACCTGCGAGAGCTTTGATATTTGAAATAGAAATCTCATTGTCGTTAGATTCGTCATCTACAAGAAATTCATTCATGTCATCTTCAAATGGGTCATCTTCTGTATTTTTTTCAGTTGGGTTTCTCTCTTCTTCTAGCTCGTCTTCTAACTCATCAATGTCTTGGGTGTTGTGGAAGGAAAGACAGTCGTTAACAAAAACAATTCGACCTTTTATATCAGCAGCATAAATATCTTTGCCAGAACTTGACCAAGTTAATCCCGTTATGTGATCTTTTGTCTCTGAATTTTCATATATTAACTTTGAATCCTCTATGCTCCACACGAGTAGCTTTCCATCTGTGCTTCCAGCCCCAAGATATTTCCCACATGATGAAAATGCAGTGACTGATAAAATCTGAAAGGAAAAAAAATAAGTCAATTTGGAAATTATAGTTAAATTTTTTGAATGAATACCTTATTTGGAGGCCCTTTCAATATTTTTTCTTGGTTCCAACCATTTCTCGAATAGATAAGAATTTCTCCTTCTTTAGGAACAGCCAACATTTTCCCACTTGCGTCCCAAGAAGGACGACAAAGAGTTTTACTTGTAAGAATGTCATTTGAGGATTTGAAGACGCCATCCCAACTTTTCACTTGCTTTCCACTTTCCAATGTCCAAATAACGACACATCCATCACATCCGGTAGACACAATAAACTCTTCTTTAGGGTCAATGAGCACTGAGAGAACGGGTGCCGTGTGACCTTCAATTTTTATTGGGGGTGACGATGTATCTTGCAATTTTAAGATTTGAATGGTCATATCTCTGAGAAACAAATCAAGTTATTCATGCCATTCAATTTGTTTCTATTTATAGTATTTTTTTTAAATAGTTACCCTGAGCCAGCAACAAGAAACTTCCCACTTTTTGAAATATCGACGTGATTAACCGCAGCTGTAAATTTTGCAATTGATTTCTGTGCATTTCCTGAAGGGAGTTTAAAAACTTCAACGCAATTATTTTCCGTCCCAACATAAGCCGCATCTGATGTACAAACTAAAGACAAGCATCCATCACTGGCAGAGAAAACAAAGGGATCAGGGTCTTCGGGGTTTTTCCATATTCTAATATCGCCATCAGATCCGCAAGTGACGATTTTCCTATTTTTTCGAGTAAAAAAAATACAAGACTATATAAATAAATGATATTTAATATTATTAATTATTACCATCCAAATAACTTGATGTCTGTGATTCCATCGCAGTGGGCGTAACGGGAATTTATAGGGGCCTTCATTTTCTCAACCACACCCTCACTACTCCTCCCACAAACTAAATTTAGGGAAATTTCATAATGAAACAAGAAATTGTTTGAAAAATTACA
>JAQIXN010000283.1:0-47762 GCA_034698145.1 Proisotoma minuta
GAGTAATGAAATATATTATTATAAAAATATTGAAGAGTTATTTCAAATCTTTGTTAAATTTTAAACTAACAAATTTTGTTGTATTATTGGGCAATGATGGGGCTGGAAATATCCAGTGCGTTTCCATTTTTCAGACATCCGTTTGAAACGTTTAAACCATGAGAATAGAAAACTTGAATAATTTCATCGTATTTTCTTGGAATGCTGCAGTTTTTTGCGCTGTAGCATGCTGCGCCAAATGCAGCCGATACATTGAGTCGGAGTAAAGAAAAGCTTTTTAACCTCGGGACTTGATTTAGATTAAGGCCCAAGACATCCAAAAATCCAGGTTGCAGCCACTTCCAAGACTTCCAAACAGAGCCCACACAAACGATTGGAAGACCAAATTGTCCATTGTACAAATTCTTAATGTTAAGTAAAAATAGGATAAAGTGAAATTCGGTTATCTGTATATATTGTATGCATAGAATCAAGACATACAGGGTCAATAAATGGAGCCACAGCAATTAAATGTTTTCCCAGAACTTCTCCAGCCAATTTGAATAAATGTCGACACAAAGGATCCCCCAACTCTGCTCCTTCGGAAAGTTTCTTGGTCAAACTTGCAAAAACAGTTTTGTTAAAGTCCTTGTAAGCATGCTGCAAAAGCTCAAATCTAAAATTAAGCAAGATTGTAAATATTAATTTAATGCAACTTTCCATTATAACCGGAAAAGTTTGATTACCTTTCTTCAATATTAAAATGCTGCAGTACAAGCTTCCATACATAATCAGTTTTGTAAGGGGATTTTTCAAAATTGTCTTGGTCGTCGATACAAATTTTAACGGCTTTGCTTGCGATCCACCATGCTAAAATTTTGTAAAACATATATTAACTTCTATTCTCTCATTCCTAGACAAATTCTTAAACATGATCCTTACCCGAGCCTTCATCACCAAGCATGTGACCCCAGCCTCCGCATCGCTCCTCACTTCCATCTGGATTTATCAGTAAACAATTTGATCCAGTGCCAGAAATCAAAACAATTCCACCTAAATATACATGCACACTTATCTTAAATCATCTTGCATATTTTTGCATAAAGATTAAACGCATCAACTAATAACAAAGCAATACCTGAATCGGACACGGCTGCCAGTGGACACTGAGTATCTGAAGCGATTACCACTGCCTCCACGTTTTCACATAATTGTGCGATTCGAAGACGCAGATTTTCATTGGTCTTGGGATCTTCACATCCACTAAGGCAAAGAGCCTGGAAAACAAATGCATAAATATATAAAATAAAATGCATATAACCAGTAAGGAAAGAATCATCAAACTTACCAGCCCAGAAATTGTTGTTTGGTCCTCAAGTCCGGCTTTCTTTTTCAGTCTATCCAACATCTCTACAGTCATTTTGCAGCAGACCTCCATTCCAGCAAGCTAAAAAAAATGGAAATTATGAACACATGATTCTTGATGATATTTATGTAATTAATTTCACACCCAAAAATTCATGGCTGGCTCATTTGTCAGTTCGGTCAACACCTTTCCATCGCCATTTATGAGCACTGCTGTGGCGTGGGTGGCTCCTCTAAAAATTTAAGTGCATTAGAAAATTAATTTTAAATCCCATCTTGTTATTCATACATTAATTTTCATATCATTTCATCATTTGTTTCGCCAATCGATATAATAACTAAGACATCATTCTCTTAAAATAAAATTGAAACGTCATTCTTCTTGTAAAGTGGATCAAAGTGTAAATGACATTTGGGCGTGGGTACAAAAATTTAATTGATTTTCTTTGAATTGTTTGTGCAAATATAAACATCTTTGCAGGCAGAAAATATATTCTTCCTGGTTTCATGCTTCATCCTAAATTTCCTTCTTATTAATGTTTATTTTATATCGGTTTAAAAACATTTGAAGACAATGGTAACTACTTTGCCAAGTGTTTGAGTTTGAACTGGTTCGATTTATTCAAATTCAGAACTGGAACTTCATCGAACTATGCCATTAATTGATTATCATGGCACCATTTAATGGTCTTGTTTTCCTTGATCCCTAATTGCAATGTCTAATTACATTACTATTACGTACTTACACCAGATAGCAATTGCTTGTTAATTTTCAAAGAGGCAAAAATGCTTCACCACTCAGCATGTCATTAATTAAAGGGAATGTTTGCCCGGCTAATGTTCTGACGTTGTTTTTGAGTATTTGTATTTATTGCATTATCATTCATCTTATCGGCCTTTAATTCAGCAAATTTGCTCTGAATTTCATGAAAGGAAATTAAGGATTAAATACTAGTATGCAAATCTTTTGGACTTGATCATCCAGATTACATATTATTTAGGCTGCGGCTGACCTAGAGTTCAAAGGGATTAAACATGTCACGATTGCTTGGTTTCCTTTTAAGCCTTTGAATGAAAGCGATGTATGAATGATAATGTTGCTCGTCATAAATATTATCTTATCATGATCAGAGGCAATCCCAAAAGATATGAGGATGGCATTTCAACAAGAATTTTCCAGGTGAAAGAACCTTGACCATGACAATGAAATTATATTGGATCAGGTAATTAAGGTACGATAAAATATGTCAATAAAACGTGTGGCCCTGACATTGACACTGAATTCCTGCGATATAATTAAATAGTCCTGAGATAATTATTGCATAAACCAAAGAACAATGATACGTGACTGATTTTACATCATAATTTCCATGTCTCAAAATAAAATGCACTTTATCCATGACATGAACAAGAACCACAATCAATGACATTTACAGCTTTGGTGATAAGGATGTTACTAATGTTGATTTATTCTGCATAATTTCTAATCTGTGTACAAGCTAAATTGTGTAGTTATTATCATGTCTTAAATCTTAAGACACGCTCCAATTACTAACTCGTAATTAATTTCATTTGATTGATTTGCATGCATGAAACGATAATTCATTGGTCAAGTAAATTCTTCATTCTTCTGCATGAAAATTAACAAATTAAGATGGTCATTAATGCTTAATGCTTATCCTTCTAGCAACTTAACTTTTCTTATCAACATCCCATTTATTTTGTGAATTTCGACCCATAATTTAATGGTTTCTAGCTTTTATGAATTACTGGATGCATGATCAGCATGTTACTTGAACGAAAATGATTCCACAATTGATTCACAGTCTGGTTACATTACCCGATAATTGACCAGTTAGTAACATAATCTCAATCTCATAATATTTTGCATATTAAAAATATAAATAGACAAGGAAGGAGCAAAGAACTAGATTTCTTCCCATTGTATCGATTGGGAATATTAGGGAATTAGGATTTAGAACTAGAGCAAACATCAGCTGACAAATGGTTTCAATAATGCTCATTGTTGTTGAACCACAAACATTAAAAATTGTTCAATTTTCTCGATAACCCAACAATGAGAAATGAAAAGCCTGCAATAATTATCCACCATTAGCTTCCTGCTCAAGCTTATAGATATTAATTTGCACTTGTACAATTACGTAACCTCTTGATAATTGCCCTCATACTCATAACAATTAAAGTTAGCTGACTTACCCCTCAATTCCAACGAAATATTTAGTATTCATTTCCGTACAAACAATAATTTCGGAGAAAGTTGGCCAAAAATTCCAGCCTCGAATGAAACGTGGTTTGCTTTGCACACTCGCAACTAAAACTGAATCTTCTTCTGCTCAAAGATGATGATTTATTTGTATCCCTTTCTGCAACTAATTTATTCTCCTGGTCATTTGCATACAACTACTTGTATAGATTATATTATACAACAAGTGGTACAAGGCTTGCTTTGTTAGCTCCCTCAAACAAATGGGATTTGGGACACGAGATGAAACTTGAGAAGATGACAACCCTTTGTATGCAAATTTTTTGAAAGTTTTCACTACGTTTTATGTTTCTTTTATTTTTAGCATTTTACAGTTGTTTATGTACAACGTTTGGGACAAACTGTGTTTATGGAATGAGAAGATATAATTCCCCTGGCAGTGTATTTATATACACACTCATTAAAAGGAAACGCGTTGGTAATTATCAGCGCAAATGAAAATATTTCTCTCCTCTACTCGTCAAATATTTATATCAAAGTTTATATAGTGCATATATTGCATACCAAATTTACATATACCGTCCTACAAGTTTTCAGATAACATCTCGTGCCGTGACGAGGGCAAACTAACCCAAAGTAATGGCATTGTGTCCAGAGTAGAGACACTTGAGATTAATTACTCACCTGTCTCATCATCTAATAAAACTGACAAAGTTTGGATTTGACAGGTTTAGACGCATATAGGAACAAGTCTATGACTTTTTTCGATGTCACTGACGACAGAACTTGGATTCATTGCCATTAAGAACCTTATTCCATAGGTCCTACAGGGAAAGTCACAAACTATTATATCTCAAATGACAATAAAGTTAAATTGATTGGTGATTTAAAGCTTATATAGCTCAAGTATTTAATTATAGACAAAAGATAAAAAATCCAATCATTGAGCTGACATCATTTTTAAAAGTCAAAGCCATTAAATTGCTTCCATCATATTTAATGAAAATATGCAGAGTTCTAATATTAGAAAAATCATACAAGTTTTACCGTTGAAAATTATCAGGAAAATATTCCAAAAGAAAATTAAAACAATGGAAAACAATGTTTACAATTTGCATACAACGTATAGATGCGTATCGATATCGATACATGATTGCAAAAAAGCATATTTGCTGTTATTATTATACAATGACGTTGTAAAACCAAAGTTGTTCAAATATTTGTTTGTTTCTTCAGCAATGTAAAATCATGTGTAACAATAATTAAGCAAATGGTTTCTATTTATCCAAATAAATTCAGAATCAGAGTACAAAAACAAAATGTGTTTGACATTGACTTTGGCCGTTTCTGAAATGATTAAACCCACACCTACTTAAATAGATATTGAATGGGCCACGGATGCATAATTTTCAAATCAGTATGGACATGAACTTCAAAAATTGAAATAATTTTCCTACAATTACATCATCATTAACCGAACCGTGCAAATGGTCTAATTTCAATAAAATTTAAATTAGCACGAAAAACAAACAGAAATTCCTCTATCTATCGAGCATAAAGAACTAAATACGTGTGTTATCTTTTGAATAGAGATTCCACTAATATGCATTATTGCTAGCACTACATACAGAAATTATCAGGATATTTTATGCATCATTCATGTTTTTACTGCACTATGATATTTATTATTTTGCTCAAAGAAATCCCATCCGACTGCCAACTACAAATGTACATAAGCCACTGGAAACGTGTTCAATATAATAGCCTCTAATCTTAAGAAAGCAATTTTGCTTTTAAGCAAAGCATCACCCATTTTATGAATTCACACTTAATTGTTTTAAATAGGTTAGAGTTGCTCTGCTAAGTAAATTATGAGTTATATCACTTGTTTAAAAAATGGATTGGTAAATACGTCACCTTCATTTAAATATGGTACAATACCGACTTGATATTGGCCAAGCAGTAAAAATTGTTTGTGAATTATTAGTCCATAAACACGCTTTCCATAAATTGACAAAAGTACAAATGCTTGATTACGTAATGTCGCAAATTTTATGACAATGATCACCGACTTAAATGTCTGGTATGATGAAGTATGATCCAGTGATCGTAAACAAGGAACACCTGCGTATTTATCATATAACTTATTAGATGTAAATATTTCCCTATCGTCCTGTCCTAATATATGCAGCGAATCAAGTTACTTTATGGAGAAGTAATTGAATCCGATAGCTTCTTATTCTTAAAATGCAGCAATCAAAAAACCCGATAATTCCAGCTTCTTTGGAAATAAAGATGGAATTGTCTTGCATTGGTTCCATATGAAAAGAACAATACACAGCGAGCATTGGCGAAATATCCACCATTGCTTTGCTTTTGCCATAAGCTGCCATGATTTTAAATTACTGACTTAACGCTAATTGTTTGCCACTTGCTTTGGTCCTCTGTACCTTTAACCCAGGCCGTATAATAATTTTATGTGCATCATAAGTAATGCGGCCATTTCGCATTCAAAAATGGTAATTAGCAATTCATAATTCAATTCATATTAATTGTTACATATTTCTTTGTCTCCTTTCCACCTAAAGAACATTTGGAAGTTGGCTAGAAGCTTAGAAGCAGCTCGGCGCATGTAAAGAACAGAACAGGACGCCAAGGAGTCTCCAAATTACACAAAATAACAAATATTTAATTAGTCAGTAGCGTCACGTCACATTTTAATAGTTCTTAACGACTATTTTAAATATTCAGTTCCTCTCTCCCCAATTTGCGTCTAATTTCTCATTTTGGTTGACAAATCAGACAGATCTTGAGGGACGCCTTGCTTGCTATAAACGTTTTGGTAAGCATTTTTAAATTTTTCATCAACATTTATTTGGGGACATTTGGGACTGACGCGTCATGTCATGTCATGTCATTGTTCAGGTTGTGAACTCTACGTCATTGTTGATGTAAACAGAATTGAACTCTTGTGACCCGAAACAATATTTCCATGGAGCCAATAGAAAGCAAGAAGGCGAGAAGAGTCTGCAAACAGTTCTCCGCCCCCTTCACAAATAATAATGAGGATTCGGACAAGATCATAAATATTCTCTCCTCACTCAAGACCAAAAGTGTGGGGGACTTGGATAAGCTGGGGAAAAGGGAGAGGAAGAACAATAGGAACGCTACTCTATTGAGGGGACACACATTTTGCATCAATCCTGGACAACTCACGCTCCCCAGGGGTAATTAACAAACAGTAATTGACGTCTTTTCTTTGCATAAATTATTGACAATAATTAAATTACTATTAGACATCGACATGCCTTTTACAATGAATTTGCTCCGCCAAACGCCCAAAATGAGACTGAATGCGCTCAACATCTTGCTCAATTCTTTGAATCAAAACATCACGGCTTATCCTGAAAAAACACAAAAACGGGCAACTAATTACTTGGGTCATTTGAAGATTAGCGTCTTTGGGGATTTGAAAGAGAAAGTATTGGGTGACAAGGATTTTATCCCCTTCGTCTCGAAAATTATCAAAATTGGATTCGTCTCCACGCTCATTAATAAATTGCCTTTTCTTGATTTTGAAGACAGAAAGATTGCGACCCTCATCTTTTGTAACCTTATGCGACGAATGGTGTCCGAGGGACAGATGGTCAGCTACATCCAAGCCAATCCTAAACTCCTATTTGTTATGATTGATGGGTAATTTTAATATTAATTCAGAATTACTTTTTTTTTTACCATACAAAAAAATATTTTAAAATAAAACATCAGATATCGTAATCCCCCCGTGGCCCTGCTTTATGGAAGAATGCTCCAAGAATGCATACGTTATGAAAAGTTGGTCACCATTGTCATGAACTCTGAATACTTGTACGAGATGTTTGGATTTTTGAAGACGCCTTTGTTCCCAGTTTCGTCTGATGCATTTGTGAGTTTCCAGAGCATGTTTACTGAGCACAAGAAGATGGGGGCTGAATTCATTAAGAAGAATTATGATCAATTTTTCTCTCATTACAATCAACTTTTAACTTGCGACAATTTCATGACTCAGATTTCCAGTTTGAAGTTTTTGGGGATGTTGCTTTTGGATCGGAGATTTTATGAAATAATGCGGATTTATGTTCAAGATACTAGCAATCTGAAGCGACTTTTGAAACTCATGAGCTCCCCTTCTACTAGTCAAACTGTTCAAATGGAAGGATTTCACATCTTTAAAGTCTTCCTTGCCAACCCAGACCCTTCCCCTCCTGTTCGAACCATTTTTATCCGGAACAAAGAGCGAATTACTAAGCTTCTAATGATGATTGATGGGACACCACGGTATGGTGATGACTTTAACGATGAAAGGGCTTTTCTTATCAAGCAATTGGATGGCATGGACCAAGGGACATCAAACAACAATTCCACAGGATCCACTTCCGATTGTTCAGAAGAAACAGATTCAAATCTTTCAAATGCTAACCAAACGTGCCCTTTCTAAATAAGTTCCGTTTCTACTCTACGCTTTTCGATATGCTCCAAAACAAACAAAATTCCCAGTGATTTCCTAATTTTTAATAAATTTCCAAATTTTTGTTAGAGACAGACAGAGAACGATTTATATTGTTACTTTTTGACCACTATTAGATTAGAACTTTTCAAAATTCCAGTAAAAGTAAAAAACAATCATTGTCATACATATTGCATGAAGAAATTCACTAAATAAAAATAGGTTTTAAAAAAATCTTGTCAAAAAAGTCAACAAACATAAACTTTATTATTACCAACAATTATTTATTTTCCCAAGGGCGACTTAACAGACTGTTAGTCCTTTTCAACTTGTACTTGTTCTCTAAAACCATTGTACACTCAACGTGGGCCGTCCCTTCTCTAATAATTGAATAATAACCACTTTTAGACAAGTCAATTATTGTAGATCCAGCTCTTGCTGCCTTTTCTGTCTTGTCACATGATGAAAGTCGTCCCCCGTCAAAGATCAAGTCAAGAGATGGCCAAAGTTCCTTAAATTCTTCTACTTGTAATGTACTTGGATCCGCAGAGAAATTGGCACTTGTCAAAGCAATGGGCCCATCATGGAATTTTGCGAGTTGAACTATGAAATTGTTATCTGGAATTCTAATCCCTATTAAATTAGTGTGAGGATTCAGGTTTGGGTTTAATGTCGACTGTCGCTCGAAAACAAGGGTGACAGGTCCAGGAAGCAAATCGTGCAAAAGATTCGGATCAATTTGAACTTTTCCCCATTTATACACCTCTTCAATTGAGTGGACACAAATTGCAATGGGATTTCTGAAATCACGGCCTTTAATTTTGTAGATCCTTGCAATGGCATCATTATTCTGGGCATCTGCAGCAATTCCATAAACAGTGTCCGTTGGGACCGCAATTACTCCTCCCCTTTTAATCACATCCACCCCAATCTTGGAAAATTTGTCCAGATCCAAGTCTGAGCCTCCCAACCGCACCAATTTTTCATCCTCTCCACTTAATTTGTGGATAAGATTGTCGTCTAAACATTTAGCACCATTGACTGTCATTTTATCTGGCAGAGATGACAAATTTCTCCATGAATTTGATGTTTTTAAAGGTGATGATGATGGTGCCTTGTTGCTCATTAGGGGAACAATCGTTCGGATTATGGTCTTCATTTATCAGAAGATTATAAAAGTGGCCAAAGAAGCTGAACATAAAAACACTTTTATTAATTAAATGTTGGTTTTGAAACAAATTAACTCTTACCAAATTAACCATTCCAAATATTTACTAATGACGGTTTTCTTTTTTCTTGAGCAGTTTGACTAAAATTAGCACTTTTTAAATTTTCGGCAACTATTAAATTGGCCAATTTTTGAATGAGGAAGAGTAGATTTGTGATTGGGAGTGAGGTTGGCCGGTTGGGGCACGTGAGACGCAATTCACTCGTAGTTTAGTTTAGTGGCTGACGTTCCCCGTCAGCACGTCCCTCCGACAGCTCATTAAAGTTAATTAAAACAACAATTTTTACTCACCCACAACGCCAAAAGGTTACACGGACGTTGAGGCCAGTGGATAACAAGGTAATTTGCAACAGTTGCCTTTTTTAAGTGTCAAAAACTCATTGTCCGTAATTTTCAATTCGCTAGTCATTGTTGACATCATGAGCTGTTCAGGGGAAAGCACGAGCGTCGTTGGGGGCTCTGAGAGTCGTCAGGTTTTGACCAAAGACAACTCCTCCAGTATTCATCGGCTTGGAATGATTTCAAATGGAACGGCTCCTGCCCTTGATTTGACAGCAGGACCAGTGATTGTTAAGGTCAGCTTTTCTCATGGATAATATATGACTTGTTATAAATTTTGAATTGCTAACAAAGGTGATTTGTTGCAGGCCCAGTTACGGGATGACATTCGCCGAGTCCCAATTCACAATGAAGACATAACTTATGATGAATTGGTGTTGATGATGCAACGGATGTTTAAAGGCCAGTTGAAAGCAGATGATGACATTTTCATCAAGTACAAAGATGAAGGTGAAACATTAACAACCAATTCAAATTTTAAAATAAATCAAATTATTCCCGAATACGTAACTTTTACAGATGGGGATATGGTGACAATAAATGATTCTTCTGATTTGTCATTTGCTATTCAAACCTGTCGTGTCTTGAAACTTCGAATTTATTTTCGAAAAGATGAGGATTTGAAGGCAAAAATTTTGAAGAATGTTCCAATCGGAATGGTTCGTTCTGAATTGAAAGAGCTGCGAGACAAGGTCAACCGTATGCTTGATTTGTTGGATTTTGAAGATGACAAGAAGGTAGGTTAACTATTTAATTTATATTAATAAATTAATAAATAAATAAAATAAACTGATTTCAAATAGGTCGTGGTTGCTGCCACTGGAGGACATCAGTCCGAAAAGATGTCATCTACAGATGCCAAGAAACCTGAAGGAGCTACATCCAGTGCTGGAGAAAGTTCTGCGGCTTCTCCATTGATTACTCGAGAATTTGATCCGCTGCAACAGCAGCTGCCAACTGCTCCCAAGATAACTCAACAACAGCAGCAGGTAAATAATATTTACTAAATATAAATGACCTTGAGTGTCATCTCTCTCTCGATTCGTCATGCTTACTTTATAGAATTTGTATGAATTGTTAGAGACATATTTTAGTTCATGCTAATGGACACTATAGGATTTAAATCCGGCATTACTTCTATATTAAAAGTTAAATAACGCTTTGCATAAGTGGCAAGCCATGTAAATTTTTTCACTACCAACACACATCACTAATATTCACTAATAGTTTGGATTACAAAGATATACAGTTAGGATGCATTAAGTTGGATGAATTTATTAGTGTCGTATCTGTATACCTTTATTCTTTGCCGACTAGTCACGCTAATTGATTCATTCTCCTATAGCTCCATTTTTTCCGGTGATAAGATTTTCGGAAAATTGTTTAAATTATATCTTATCTGTAAATGCTGGACTTATCTTAGTCTGACTTTTATATCATGGGGCTGTGAGGTTGTCGTAACTGGTGACGTGCACAAAGCCAGATAAAGCTGGAAAAGCTTCTTTTTTTTTAAATTTTATTGACCCAGTTTTTAATTATTCTGGATTATACCATGTTTTGGATCTATATTGTAGCATTGTTTGTGACAGTTACGTTTGCAGAATTTGTAGCCTTTGATTTTATTTTGGATTATGACGAGTTAGGGATATTATGAGAATTAAAATTTTGACTGACTTACGCTCTTGTAAATCTCAAATTTCGTTGATCTCATTAAATAGGTCTGTGTAAAATAGAGAAATTATGTAATTATTTTTTATAGTATACTAATCTGTATTATTTTTTCAGCAACAATTGGTACAGCCACCACAACAACCAGCTTACAATGGAACTTCTTCACAAAACCAAAATGTGCCAAATCCACCACAGCAGACACAAAGACAGGCTCCTCAAGGAAGTTTGTCAAACACTTCACTTGGAGGACACGGTGATGCTTCTCATCATCACCATCAGCATCAGCAACAACAACAATCACAGCAAGTTCATCAAATGGGTGCGCCTCAACCCCCACAACAGCCACCAGCCCAAGCATCACAAGCACATCAGCAACAGCATCAGATACCTATGCAACAACAACAAGGAAGCTACTCCCAACATCAACAGCCACCCGTCTATTCTCAGCCAGCGATGCCTCAACAACAGGCATCAATGTCTACGTCTCAAACAAACATGTCACAAATGGGTGGTGCTGGATACAATACTAACACGTCAACGCCTTCCAGCATGGGAACCTACCCTTATGCAAATTATCAGCAGCCACAATTTACCGCCGGGTATCAGCCACTAACAGGACCAAATGCGCCGCCCCCGAATTCTGCTGTATCAGGACCACAGCCGCAACCAATTCCACAACAAACACAACAATACCAGCAACAGCAACAACCGCAAGCTCCTTTTGCTCCACAAGCAACTGGGCAACAAACTCAGTACCCACCCGCGGGGCCCTTCACATCACCCTATACTGGACCAGGGGGGCCAGCTTCCCACAGAACCGCTGCTAACCCAACCGGCAACCCATTTGCGCGTACAGCAACTCAACACTACAAAAATCAGTAAAAAATCTACAGTTTCTTTTAAATTGAGTGCATGTCATATTAACTCCGTTAGATTTACTCGGTGATATTGGTTTAACTTATTGAGCGGTGCAAAATGTAAGTCGATTCAGGCAAACTCTAATAATTTCCTGCAAAGCCTATTAAATCATTACATCACGCAATTTACATTGTACATTGTTTAATGAGTTCAAGATCACGGGTAAATCTGACGGGGTTCATAAGACGTTTACCAAAAAATTGCCTTAATATATAAATTACAGGATTTTAGAAAGAAATGAGATACTTAAGCACAAACATTTTAAAATTTGTGTTGAGTCAATTTGTGAAAACGAACTGTAAATCAGCTTGTAAGGGTTATGTAGTCATACGATGTGTATTCTTATTCTTCATCTCTAAAAAAAACTATTTGTAATGGCCTGAAATGAAAAATTAATAAAGTCATGTTGTAAAAGATATTTTGATCCCACATTAAACTTGAACATGAAACTGAAAGTGTTGATAAATAAATATGAGATTCCAAAATGTTGTTGACACTTGACCAGGCAAGACCAGATAAGAGAATAAGCAAGAGATTTCTTCTTCAGTATGTTCCGTTCATTCATACAATGTCAATTGCTTTCAAGCCAAATTAATGGATATTATTTGGATAAAATAATGAAATAATTCAGTCGAATCGTAATCAGAAAACTCGCATTGGGTTAACATTGTGACTCGCGAGTGTTGTATCAAAGTTCCAAAGATGTCCCACACGAAAAATTTCACGTGCATTGTTATTGTTCTATTTACTATTTGCAAAGAAAACTCGGGTATAATAATTTGTTTTGTTTGCTATAAATATTTTGCATTCATTCGATGAATGATTTTAATTATTGTGAAGGTCGCTATGAATGTACAGTTAAGGACTTTATACGACTTGGGAATAGCTGTTATTTCTTTAGTCCTGAAGTAGTGTCTTGGCAGGAAGCTCATTTCAGATGTCGTGGTAGGTAAAAAGTAACTAACTCCAAATTAATTTGATGAATATTTGCATGCAAATCAATGTTGCAGATCGTGAGTCTCAACTTGCGGTACTTGGTACACAGACTGAAGATGCTACTCTCAGAAATTATTTGGAACAGCCTGAATTTGGTAACGTAAAAATACTCCCAAAAACGATTATATATATTTTAATAATAACTTGTGTAAAGCCAAACTTGGTCGATGGATTGGAGGAATGTGGGCAGGAACAACTTGGATTTGGGCAGCACAAGGAAATGAAATTGAAAATTTCAAGGGATTCGCATCTTCAAGTGTCAAGGATTTGTCTGGAAGTAGTCAGTGGAATTGTCTTTTCATGGATCCTCGTAACAGGTGCTCAAAAACTGTGTATATTTCTCTTTAGTGGAAACTTACGGAAATATACAGATACCGTTGGTTAAATGACGACTGTATCCGACAACTTCATTACATTTGTGAAGCTCCTTTAGTAAAGACTGAAGGGGATGACGAGACGACAGTTGCCTCTAATGTGGTCACAACAACTCCTTGTCCAGAACCAGCATTTGGTGACCCACTTGATGAACTTTACGAGGATGCAGAAGAAGAAGAAGAAGACGACGACATAAGCGACAGTCTGAGCGAGGATCAAGATAATTCAGAATCAGAGCAGATTCAGTGAATGTGTATATAGAAATAATTTTCAGGTAAAAATAAACTCTGTTTTTATTATATTTATGTATAACAGTACAAAATTTGCATAGAGCAATAATAAATACTAATAATTTGGTATAAATGATTATAAATCACATTGACATGAAGTTTGAAGTATTATTGAATTGCATAGTTCGTTGCAAACATTTTAAACAACTAGATCATTAATACATACATTCTCTAACAATAAGTGTGTTTTCAGCCTCTGGAAGTAAGTAAATTGATTGTAGCACCAAAGTATGGAATGTCTAATTTAATTATTGATTATTGTTTCTTGATATTGAAACTAACTATATTAGGCCACAAAATCACAGATTTTGCAAAAGTTTGGTATCGGAATGCATATGTTGCATAAAAATATTTTTTTTTTATATAATTTAAGTAGATTCTATGGAACGGGATAAAGAAAGGGACAGAACATTTTGAAGAAATGTTTTTGAACAAAAAAAATAGGAGATTACTTTACTGAGCTTTGTTTTTTGGAGGTTTGACTGGAGCATTGACAGCTCTGTGGAGTATGAAAAGTGGGACTGCCATTGCTGCAGCTCCAATGGAATATGCCACCGTTGGACCAAAACACCAAAAAAGGGATGACGCCACAATTGGTCCAAAACCACGCGCAAGAGCACCCAGCGATCGAAAAACTCCCAACGCCGTTCCTCTTTCGTTCATTTGTGGGACTCGAGAAGTTGCAATCGAAGTTAGTGTTGGTCCACAGATTGCAGATCCTGTTTTAATTAACAGTATAAATATTGGTAATTAATAAAATTTGAAGTTATAAATATCAAAATTAATTAATACCGATTGAGTAGCAGAATAGTCCCATTGCAAGAGTAGCCAAATCATTGCAAAGTCCAAGAATGAGAAAAGCAGGGAACATGAAAATAATTCCCATCATTCCTGCAGAATTTTCCATTTCTGGTTTCAATCTTCGGGTCACCGTGCCTTGAAGGAAAGCCATTGAAATACCAAGAAGTGTAAACATTTTCCCTTGTTCCATAGGTGTAAATCTATAATCAATTAAATTTTAAATATATGCATGCAAATTGAACATCAAATAATAATAATCAAATAAATATTTGCTTACTTGAATTTTGCTTGTGTCAGAAACGTTAGCGTAAATTCAAGTCCACTGTAAATAAAAATGTAGAGAAAATAAGCCAAACCAATTGGTCGCAGTTGTTCGCCAACAGAAACGGATTTAAATCCAAACAGATAAGGTGGCCAAATGTAAGAAGATAACTTGGAAAAATCAAATTTCCCATTTTTGGAATATTTCTGTAAAACAAATAAATATTTTAAGATATCTTTTCACAATTAAATTTCATAATAAAAAAAATGCTCACGGGGTCCAATGTTTCATCCAAATAGAGCAAAACAATGATGAACGAGGTTGCAGTAAGGCACAAACATGCAATAGCTGGTATAGCATAATTTCCCGATCTCGCAAAGTACGCTCCAATTGAAGGACCTATAAAAACAACCAATCAACCGTCTCATTAGAAAGTCAAAGCTCATTGATGCGAGAAAATGTTTAAAGTATTAAAAAAGTAAAACTCTTACCCACAACAAAGCCAACTGAAAATGCAATTCCGATAAATGCCATCCCTTTTGGTCTCATTTCTGCAGGACAATCATCGGACACAATTGTTGTAGAAATTGATACATTTGCTCTGCATAGTCCACCAACAATCCGAGACAAGATAAACATGGGAAACGTTGCAGCCACTAACCACAGCGCATGAGACGCCATTATTCCAACCTGTGCATTTATGAAAAAAAACAATACACTAATTACACTATCCTTATGAATTTGATATTTTTTTAAAGTAATAATATACCAAACAAATTAGAAGAGCTCTTTTTCTTCCATACACATCAGAATAGGCTCCAAGAATTGGAGCAGATACGAATTGAAGAATAGAAAAAAGGGAGCCAAGTATTCCACCCATTAGTACAGTTTCCGATTGACCGGCTGGGGCTCCAATGAGGACTCCAAGTTTTCGGGAGAATTCCGCAAATGAGGCATATGTTCCACTCTCATCATGTTCCTTGTAATACTGAAGAATTGAAGGGAAAAGAGGGAGAATGATGGTAAATCCAATCAAGTCTATGAGCAAAGAGATGACGGTGACCACCATGGGCCTCTTGGACCTGGAAACCACCTTCGGCTCCGCGTCACCCATCTTTGAAATGAGAGAATCCCTGAAAACACACAACAGGAGTTAACTCGTGATTTGTATTTGTAATACAACCAACAATAGAGAAAGTTTATTATTTTATATTTTATTTATGTATGTATTGCATAATTTCGGACAATTCACTCGAAATTAATTTATTGTATTATTTTTCACCTTCACTTTTGACAATGTAACTATCAACTTCAAAATCTAACAGATGATTAAAAAGTAGAACGACTAACGGGATGCACATTTTGCATAGTAAAAGAGAAGCTAGCAAATTCCAACCTTGCTTTTGAAGTTGACGTCGGAAGTTGCCGTCCCTGCGGCCCTTTGACTCGTCCTTTTGTGATATGATCTAACTTGACACTTGACCCCGACGACAAAGTCCCATTAGGAGAGTCATCCGCTTTTGACATTTTGACTCAGCTTTCTCCCTATTTATAAAGAAAATATGAACATATTATTATTAGGCTTTCTATATCCTACCAATGAGACATGATAAGTTAACATTATAAATTTACCACTTTAAATTACGTAATTATTAGGGTATGATATTATATGAAAAAGAACATATACCGCATTATAATTAAATCAAATTCATAGCTCATTAATGCCACCTTTGTTGCTGATGTTAGTTAAATATGCGGATTCTGTGAACCTCCAGCATTGTTATTATAATCAGTTAGCAAGCTAGTTAAGTAATAATTGAATATTAAATTAGTTGTAAAATGACACAAAATCCTACTTAAAATTTAAATTCACAGCTGTCAACTCAATTAATCCAAATTTACCTTTAATACACCTTTGGTTGGTAAAAATAAAATGTTACAATTTAAATGCAAACCCCGAAATAAGAAAACGTGACTAAGATAAGGTGGACCATAATAAATTAATGACGCCGACTGAATTGGGCTTTAATCCCTTCCTGATAAGACATTAACCTCCCCATTCATACAGATAAAGGTCAGGGTTATCAATTCAAGCCAATTAGAGATTAGAGGTCAGAGGTCAGGATTAAAAAATTGGACTTACCTTGAGAGTTATTTAATTGGAAGTTTGACAGGAGCGTTCCCGGCGCTGGACAAAGATCTTACTTCCGTTGGAGAAAACTCGGCACTCGCCTCAAACGATCGCATTTCATGCATCCATCAAATGTAATTGTTGGCCAAAAGTGTTTCAAAGTCATTTCAGTTTGTGATGACAATTAGAATGAGTTTTGTCTTTATTTATGAGCAATCCCTAATGGGTAATAATCGGATAATTGTTCAAACAGATTACATGGGGTAAAAAACAATGCATGCAAACAGTTCTAACTTTCCAAGTTTGTTTGTAAATGAAATGGAAACATCCCATTTAGCTTAATGCCTGCATTCTTATCCCAAAGACATTAAAATGCGAGGCATGAGCAAGTTTACTATAATTAGAATTTTTAGAATCATCGTCCAAATGAAGAATGGCTGCACCGTAAAGATTTTGGAAATTTAAACTGCCCAAGAAATAGAAACCGTCTAAATTGAAATTTTTACAGTTCTTCATTTTCGAATTTTCTATTAAGATTTCTATTATTATTTATCTTGTTCAATACTAATAGTTGGAAGTAAACAAAGAAAGCGAGAAATTGCAATTAGAGTGCTGCATTTAAGGGATTTAAAGATGGTAAAGTAATGTGGGGATAAATTTGGATTATAAATGAGAGGTGTGTTGGCTAGAAGGATTTTTTGCAGTCAACACGAAGCGAATAAAACTGATTTATTAATCTCCACGCAAATCGGTTGCATTGAGAGAGATGCGCATTAAAGAAACGCTTCCGAAGTAAAGTGACAAATGACAAGAGTTTATCTCCCACATTTCCTTGACGTTTACTAATTTGTACCCCACTTATCATTGTCCACATGCTAGCTATTGAAATTCAATAATTGAATTATTCCAACAATTAATGAAAATGACGCTATCTTTAGTTTACAGTCGTAATGAAGGTGTGTATGGACAGATATTTTGATGCTTGACATTCAGCTATTCATTGTTCATGAGGCAAAGTGTTAAGTGTTAATGTCTTTGTTAGTTTGGGAGATGTGACAACTTGTAAAATGTGTTTCAACACATTGGCTACAATTAACGAGGGAGTGATTTCGTGAAAGTGAAGACAACTCGAGTGAGTTCCCGTGTTGGATGAGGATGGGAAAAAAAGAAAATTCTTGGCACTCAACCATCAAGGAATTCACATCCCTAATTTAGCCTAAGTATTGGATAATTTACGACACCCGAAATGGCATCACTTCGTCCCCCTAATTCCCCATTTACTGTCACACCCAATCTCGATTTAATCCTTTTCTTTAATATCCGTTTTGTACAACTTCCATTCAGAAAGAGATTTAGCAAACGCTCTACATATATAGTCAATTAACAAATATATATATAGGCATCCTAAATATTTGCGTTAAAATGGAAATCATTTATTAACAATGGCATAAATTAAGCTGTATTAAACTGTATTTCAAAAAATGAAATAAAGTTATTGAGATGACATATTTTACAATTTTATCTTAATGGGCAAACAAGGAGAGAACGTAAAAATTGTCTCATAAATTTGAAGGGAAGGAAGCCAAAGCATCATGAGAGTCACATTGATCATGGTTAATTTTAACGGGAGCAGAGTTAAGTGTTGGCTAATAGTTTTTCTTTCTTGAGGATAATGTGATGCGTAGATTTATTGAATATTCATTGGTGGATGTAAAATGTGGCGTCGTTGTGACAAAGCTACTTGTGGCTGAGTTACGGTCCCTTCTCCACTAATCCACCTGTGAGAGGACCAACGCCGAACTTCTTTAAAATTTAATGCTTCCCGTTCCCAGCCGCAGCTGCTAAGCGTCCATCAAGAGCCAAACACGATTCACCACTTTCCATAAGCATTCCTTTAACACCCAGGACCCTCTTTAAAGCTGGAAACCGAAAAAGAGATCAAGTCCCACCGACAGACAGACAGACAGACAGAAAATCCCAGAAAAGTCTCTTCATTGCATGCAATTTCCATTGCATGCAAAATGTTGACAATTTCATTTCTCAAAAAAATTATAGTTTTTTTTTAAATATGCAAGACAAGGTCAAATTTAAAAGGGTTCAGCCCGAGCCACCCATGAAATTTATTTTTTTTCAGTAAAAAATATACTTGTTTTCTTTTCTTTTTTAAGACATTGAACAGTGGTTGTGTTTTGTGGTAGTTTTGAGTGAGATGACTCTTGTTATTTAATCCTTATGTAAATATTGCATCCTTTTCTAGGGTTGTATTAGGTCAGTGTCTGTCTAATTTAATCCTCTTTGCTACATTTGGTTCTCCTTCTTTCTTAAATATATGCCGCTGACATTTTGGGATGATTTTGGGTACAATCGACTTGAAATGTTGGTTCCAATCCGAAAATGAAAGTATCATTAGTCCACTTTCATATGATGTAACAGAGACAGAGACAGAAGAAGTAGCAAAAAGTGGTATGGGGCCCTCATAACTTAAACATGCACTTTGTAACTGATACTTTGTTGTAAAAGTCGAAACATTCAAACTTTGGGAGCATGAGAAACACGGCGTCTATTTAACAAATTGAATTTTGATGTTTTCATACATGACTAGGCTAATAATATTTCTGCTTGCCCCCAATCCCGATAATAATTTTATTAGACATCTGAGGCTTTAATTACACGGAAGAGTCAAACAGTTAATTGCTTTCTGCAGAACACGAGCCACTGGAATTATATTACTTACACGTACATACGTCAAATGATTCTCTGTAGCTTATAATTTGACTGGCTAATAAATGCAAAGTCCTTCCAAAACTTTCTGATACTGATGTTAACAAGTGAAGTGAAATGTAAGTAATAGCTCATTGTTTTATGACTTTTCGTGGTAAGGAATGAATGGCGTAATATGAACCTTGTTTTAAAGACATGAAAATGTTAAGAAAAAATTTATTGCTTGGGCATGAGGATTCGACACAAATAATCATTCATCAAATCATGGTTTTATTTTATATACGTCACATGTAATAGCTTATCAGAAGTTAAAATCATAATTTCATCTCACTATCATTAACACTTTTTTTCTATTTTTATAAATGCGATGAGTTGACACATACAATTATAATGATACATAGAATCGTTCCACACTCATCAGCACGTTGTTGGATTAGAAATTTGCAATGCTGGATTTGTCATAATTAACTGATGACCTGCAGTTTTAAGATTGACGCATAGATAAGAGTTCAAATGTGCATCCAGGCTGAGGGTTTAAAGTTTATTAACTCCTAATTGGCGACGGTGGACCCATTGTTACATTTCCTGGTAAAGAGCCAGGAGAACACCGACATTTAAATAATTTGACCTATACCTGCTGCACATTAGCAAGTACAATTAAATATCAATAATAACTAGCCAAGTTGGACTTGTATGAATCCGCCATTAAATAAATGGCTGCTAGCCAAATAACCTCTGTTTTCCTACCAGCTCTGTAAAGTTAATGAAGGAAGTTTCAGAAGACATTTAATCATGAGGTTGATTCAAAATTAACACTTGTCTTAAAAAACGAGGTCAACCCGGTGTCTTGCGACCAAGACAATAGAGCATTTAGAATTGGAAATCGTTCATTGGATAGCTTAATGTGTTCTTGGTAGCAACTATGAGCCAAAATTAAGACTTCCGCAATCCATAACATTCGATACGAATGCCCACGTAGCGTAGTTACAAAACGAATGAGAACCAACATGAAACCAATTTGTTCTGATTTGTTCTATGCAATCAATAATGAATGGTGATTTAAACGGATTTTTAAGTAGTTGTGTAAAAATGGAAATGTTTTCCAAACGCGTTAAATAATGATGAGACAATAATTTGAATTGGTAGCGATTATTTGGACAGCTCTGAATGCAACTTGGTCTCATCATCAGACGTGTTTGTATGAACAAATCCAAGTTTACAAATACTGGGCCAAGAGTTTAGTAAATCAACCGCTGTGTTGTGAAAACTTAAAACTGCTCAACTACTTTATGGACATCATTAGCAACACACCCTCAACTTTGGTCTCAAACGTTCTCGGCCCTTTCCTAACGCAATTTGATTGCAAAATGAAAAACTTTTTTTTGAAAAATGGATTCTCAGATTTCGAAGAAAGAGTTTCATGCTTTTCTGGTGGATTTTCTTGGGAGTTAAGTGATGATGACAAAAAGTTAAATGCATTTAGAGGATCTTGATGAGCTTCTGTTGACACTGGGAAATGAGCCATCAACAGAAACAGTAAAGGCTTTCAACGTTTAAAACATTTATTTTCAACCACATTTTTTGCCACTTGGAATTCAATCTTATGTACAGAGCCACATACTTTTGTTACGTTCAATTAAATAGCGTTACAATAAACCAACAATATGTAACAATTTCCAATAAATTAATTTATTGTAAAATTATGTAAGGTGAAAATTTATAATACAAAAGAAGTCTCAAATTTTTAAATGTTTAAGATGATCTTATACCCTTAAGCTAGTGAAATAAATAATTGTTTTTGCAAATTTGAATAGTAAATAAGAATATTAAAAATAATTAGGAATTCCTCATGACATTTGTAGTTTCTCCATAAATTGTGTAACTCTCAATAAAATAAAGGAGGACAATAATTCTTTGCGTGAATAAATTGTATACATTTCATACACATGTCTTTGATTTCTCGAATGCATTTAACGTATACTTTGACATTTTAAATTTTCACTGTAAATTCAAAATTAACGTAATGATAATAATAATTTAAAGCTTGTCTCACTCGGGAAAGTTATTTGGTCCATAATAATTAAATTTATAAATAAAAGAACTGACTTCATTCGAAATGCATGATAGTTGAATAAACTTTTGTCAATAATCTATCTAATACATATATATAATTGTGTGATCACATTACATGTAGTAATTACATGCATGCAAATCAATAAATTAGTGATGATGATGATTTCTATATGTTTTTAGTATTACTAGTGGAATATATAAAATTGTATAATAGTGAAACAAACTTTGTTGTGGAGAAAATGATAAAAGCTTAGATTTTGGATTCTGAAGTCCAGTAGTTGTACATTGAGGATGCGGTGCATGGTGGGGGCCCATAGCCACTCCCACTCCCGAGCTGATTGTAAGAATTGACAGAAGATTGTACATTTGGACTGAACGGATTCTGCAACTGCACAAACAAACATTACTTTAGAAATACGTTGTATGCTGAGCTGAGAGAAATGAGGCAAAGTGAGACATTGTGACTAATAAGGCTAAGTACCTGTCCTGTGATGTGAGAGTAGCCTCCAATGGGTGTTCTGGCCACAGTCCCTGAAGATGAATAGGGGAACTGGGGGGAACCTTGGACGGTGGACAGCCCCCACGGCGTAGTCCTAAGTTGACAACAAACATTAATTGACTGCGTAGTCTTACGCAGGAGCAATGTCTTGTTAAAAAGTTCACGGGGAAAAGTTATTTGTGTGTAATTGGGATCAATTAGCGGAGGATGTTTAGGGAAAGAGGGGATCATTTCATGGTCAATTAGCTTTTGTGATGTTGGGTGACATTAGGGAAAGAGAAGCTCTGAAACTGATACTTCCCTAACAAAACTATATACGCTCTAATGAGACGAGTTTAGAAATTTTGGCCATTTTTGATGGGGATAAAATAAGGGTGTGTTGTATATGCTCACCCTCTGTAGCCCGAAGCCCCTATAAAATTTCCAGGGACGCTCATTGGAAGGGAATTAAAGTGATCTGTAAGAGAGCCTTTGAAATATGGATAATGACGATTGAGCTGTCGCTGCTTCATTCGTTTCCTCCTCCTGTAATTCCCATTCTCAAACATTTCTCCGCAATCAGGAGCTGAAATTTTTAAGAGGCAAATCATTTTATTATTTAAGAGCCTCGCTTTGCGACCCCATAATTCAAGAAGCTATAGAGAGAGACGTGGATGGGTAAAGTAAAGTTAGCAAGTTGACAATGTGAATTAACTGACGACAGATTTATAGGGGACAAATGACAAACCTCAGACCGGAGTTTATTTTGGGTCTCACTAATGTCGGCAAATAAAATGTTGACGCCTTTCAACACGTTGGCCAACAAACTACTTAAATTGTATATAGTACAGTGCAAAAATGTACTCACCTAGTGTCCAATTGTTTCCTTTCCGTTCTCCTCCCCCTTCCCTTGGCACCTTGAGGAAGCATCTACATAATCAAAAAATATAATTAGCATTTCCTAAATGGCTAAAATTATATATAGGTCTTTATATTTTCTTACTCGTTCAGACTCAGGTTATGACGGATGCTATTTTGCCAACCCTTTTTATTTCCATTTTCAAAGTAAGGGAACTTTCTGCTAATGTAGTTGTAAATTTCAGAGAGTGTGGCTCGTTGATTGGGACTTTCCTTGATGGCCATTGTAATTAATGCGACGTACGAATATGGTGGCTTTGCATTAGGGTCAGTCATTTCCGTATTTGATCCACCGGGGGAACTTGAACTTGCACCGCCCCCTGAAGTGGCATTTGATGAGTTGGATTTGGCGTCCTTGTTGTTGGATGCGTGGGTTACATTGTGGGAGTGGCCGTGGAGAGAAAATGGGGTGTCTTGTCGACTTGCACTGTCAGATCTTCCAGGACTTGAGCTATGGTCAGAATCACTATTTGCATGAGAACTTGACATTGCCATTGACACAATGTCCACAGGACCGTGGCCAGGGCCAATTTTTTCTAGTGTTGTAGAACTATTTGGTGGCCCAGAAACATCCGGATTGTTACCTCCATTATTGTTACCATTTTTTATTGATGTCACAAGTGCACGGGACATGCCATACGCAACAATGGTTTTTGTCACTCCGGATGAATTTAGTTCGGGACTTCCGCAATTTGCCTCAACATTCACATGCTCATGATTTCGATTGTTGCTGCTGGACTCTTTGTGATTTTCATCATCATGCATTTCATCTTCCCCCTCATCTTCTGGATGTAATGTCTCAGCGTTTGTGTGATTGTTGTTGTTGTTGTTGAAGCCATGATTGATGTTGTGGCCACTGTAATGGATGTGACTGTGGAGATGGGGGTAGTATGGGTGTGGTCGATGATGATGAGGGTGATGGGAACCGTATTTTTCATTTTTAAAAATGGGAAGTCTCTCCGGAAGAAGATGGGGATAGGATTTAAACAAGTCGTGATGTTGAGGTTCTTGAGACAAAGAATGAGACAAAAGTGACTGGGTCTGTTGACCATTCCCCATCCCTTGTCCATGACCTTGATGATGTGGGGAGTTATCAGTCTGATGAATTCCGTGCATTTGAGCTCCAGAGTCTAATGGGGAACTGACATTTGTAGCATGATGATAGCTATCCAACATTTTCTCCGATTTAAGGGGAAAATAAGTTTTGAAACATGAAATTCCCATGTTCATATTCATGTTGTCAAAGTAAGCTTCGGCTGAAGCGGGGGCTGGAATGCCTTCAATGTAGCCTTCGTGAAACAGGCCGGGATTAATGATGCCGAGCTCTGAGGGCTGATGACCCACAGCGCAAGTTAACAATGGGGCACAAATGCCACTCGTCAACTTTGTGGCCCCCGATTCAGAGGGACTTAGCAATGTTGTGGGGACAGAGCTCGCAGTTTCCAATTCAATCGTGTTCTCGTCCTCTAGAAATTGGGAAAGAGTGGAAATATTATTATTATTAGTTGGCTGATCTTGGGGCTCTCCGCAATTGATAGTGAGCTCTTTTTTGAGGGGGGCAAGATTGGCTTCCCTTAGCAGTCCGTTATGGGAGTAGAAATTCCCATTAATGTCTCCGTTGTTCTTTGAGCCTCCAGAAAGAAAGGGACCGGATAGTCCCTCAGAACATTCACTTTCACTGCTTTCTCCACCCAACAGATTTCTTCGGGGCTCAGAGACAACAATTTCCTCTCTCTCTATATGAAGGGATGTGTTTGGACTCTCGTCTAAGCACCAGTAGCCCCCTGAATATATATTGAGACCACCTTTAATTATTTATTTAAGGCATCCACTTTAACGAGACTTTCTCTTGAGTAGAAAACGAATTTGTCTCAACTTTGTTTCAAACCATTTTTGGGTAAAATAGTTTTAAAATGTTTTTGAGTGCTTGTGTAAGAGCTAATGACGCATCTGATGTAACGTAATATGAAGAGTACTTTAAGTTTAAGAGGGTATCAACATGACTCGAGTCTCGGGGATCGGGTGTCACGTCTAATGGAAAACTTAACTTAAGGGCTACACTTTTGAGATCCCGTTTCATGTAAAAATTGAACGGATTTGCTAGCTAATAGCCTATTAAACGATATTTTTATAGGCGAATCATTTAACGAGAAAAACACAAAAAAAAGTCTCATCATCATCATCCTACTCGTCAATTACGCAGTTATTAGAAATTCTAAAAAAAGGAAAATATGAGGAGTTGAGGAGTGGTTTGTGGTAGGGAAAACTACCTAAAGTTTACAACTACCTATGAGCTGTGAGACCATCCCCTCAAAAGTGCGTCTGCCCAATCAACAACTCTTCTTCCTTTTTACGGTACCCAACAGCCCTTATTGTTGCCCAACTACGATTGTTATGAAATTGAACCTTATTTTGTATACCTATTTTAGTAGTAGGAACAGAGAAAAACAAAAAAAAACTTGTACACAGCAACAACAAAAGAGTTTAGGTAGGTAAGAGGAGGCTGACAAAAACATGCTTTCTTTAAAAGAAATTCTTTTGTAGTAATAGCCAAGCATCAAAAATAGCATCATCCTCATGCAATTAAGTTAAATACGGTTCAATTAAGTTTATTTGTAGTATACGCATTTCTTACCTGGCTGATTGACATAATTGGGATGAGAGAGAAGCGTGGGATGTGGAGGGAAATGATGTTGATACTCCAAGTCTCGTTCAATCCCTTCTGGAAGTCGGTCGTGATATTCCACGTACTGTTCCTGAAACCCTAAGAATCGATGACCATGATAAGGCTCATGAGGGTCCAAGTAAGGTCCCCTTTCCTCCACGTAGCCACCCTCCCCTTGTTCATAATGCGTGGGACATCCCTCGGCATACACAATGTTTCTCATTTTTTCTTTTTCTCCATTGAGTTCATCCCCATCCGATTCTGTTTCCTCTGGGGATGTGTTGTTTTTGTCATCATCATTTCCAGTGTTGCTTTCATTCCCTTCGTCACTAGTGGACAACTTTTTGTTGTCACAGAAAGATTCTTCAGAACTCTCGTCTTCCACTTGCTGTTTTGCTCCATTTCCTTTCTTCTTCTTAATTTTTAAGTCCTTTATTTGTTCCTCGTGATTTTCAACCTGATAATTCTCGTCCCCAGAATCCGTAGAGGAGGAAGAGGATGAACGAGAGGCTTCTTCTTCCTCATCCTCCTCCACTTGTTGTTGCTGTTGTTGTTGAACTTTATGTTGGGTATTGGAATAATCGATTGCCTCCTCATTTTCATCTTGGTCATTTCCATTTCTAAATTGTCGGAAGATAAAGTGCGTGCCATCGTCTTTCACGTGGTTGTCTTTTTCTTCATGTTGTACCTCCCCATTTGCCAAATATGGAATTGTCTCGTCCTCCATGGGAATGTTGTAGCAATTTTCCTCAATTAAAACCTTGTCAGAAGTCTTTTCAACTTGGCTTTGTTTTCCTTCCGAGTTCCATTTTGCATTTTCTTCTTCTTCTAAACCGACGGGTTGCACAACTTGTTGATATACTTCAATTTCAGCAACATTTTCCTGCAGAACTGGATCGCCTGGAATGATCACGGGACAATTGTCACCGGTTTGGGTCTCAAAATTGGACTCGTTGGATTGAACAAGAGTTTCATGATGATGATGATGATGATTGTTGGATTCCGGCGTCGGCGTTTCGGATGATAACATGTTACTCCCTTCAATCCCCTTTGGCAAAAGTTAGTGTTAATTTATAGTGTAATTAATAAAAAAAACAAGGCGAGAAGTTTCATTCGAAAATAGTAACAATTCAAAGCTAAAATTTTGTGCATGCTGTTAAAATAATTAACAAATAGCAAATGAATTCATGTCATGCAATTGCAATGTCATCCAAGGTTTTTAAATTTAATCAGCCAAATATATAAATATAATCATTCATTATCAACATGCAGTTCAATTAGTTAAACATTTTTTTGGAGAAAGTAAATTTGTATGCAAAAGTCATTATTTGATGACTTCCATTGTAATGGTGACTAATTTTATTCCTTAATTACTTCTTTGTTTAAACTTTCTATGAAGCAAAAACTATTTAATGATGCTATGTAGCATGATTCGATAATTGGGGCTAATTGAAAAGGTTTGGGTTGCATCTATCTGCTTATTTTGTGAATATAATTTGCCAAATTTTGTAAAAAAAATCTACTATATATATTATAGTTTAGGATGCTTTCATCTAATTAGTTCTCTAATTAGTGAAATAATTGATGCGTGGGATTGATGCAAATAAAATGTGCGTATAATAATGAGCTGCATTTGCACAATCTCACTTTCCCCATTACTAGAAATCATGTAAAATTGTAGGTCACTTACAGAATCGTCTAATGGGGAGTTTCTAGAC
The DNA here is from genome assembly GCA_034698145.1 of Proisotoma minuta. Taxonomy (NCBI): domain Eukaryota; kingdom Metazoa; phylum Arthropoda; class Collembola; order Entomobryomorpha; family Isotomidae; genus Proisotoma; species Proisotoma minuta. The sequence goes on from JAQIXN010000283.1 coordinate 27,639, forward strand.
CAATCCAACATTTCATCACTGCCTTGTTTTGTGGCACTCATTTCCCAATTACAGATATTGTACTTTCACCAATCACAAAGTTACTTGATCTTTTGTACTTACTTGCGAACTTAATGTTTTTATGTTTATTGTCACGCTATTAAAATTGAGGGTAAAATATTTTCAAAATTGTTTCACTGTTTTGAAAACAGAAGCACAAACTACAATTAGTTATTTTAGCAAGTTCAAAGTTTACACAACAAAATTTGATTGAATGGCAAGTTGTTGGATTCCTGCTCAATCTACACAAAGTTTATTTGTTGTTATTCATTTAATCCTAGAAACGCCGTTTAAATGTCTTATTTTATTTATCTGGCTCTAACCCGTAAATATTTAGTGATTGTGTCTCAATTTGTCTCGTTCTCTGTTCCAAACCGGAGATCAGTTGCAACTGAGAGAAGAAGAGGACGAGGGCTAAATTTTCCGAGGGTTGTTACTTCTTACCACTTGTGCTCTTTTCCCAATGGTGAAAGGTTTGAAGATTTCAAGCTTTGCATTGTTGGGAAGGTGGGAGTGAACTGGAATAAGCTTGTCGATGAGTTGGTCAATTATTGGGCCCAACGCTAGCATTGCATTAATTGGGGCCACAATTAGTTGGCAGATGAATTCAATTAATGGACTGCCCATTCTCCTCCTTCCGCGTGCATTCAACAGGTTGACCCCACAAATTTAATCCAATTGCTAATTGAGACATTAAAAGTTTGCAACCTTTAAAAAGGGTGCAAAGGAATGGAAGCTTCCGAGCTCTGAATGCCAGAGAATGTACTGTGAGAAGTTAATCCCCGAAATGTGGCAGAGGATGAGAGTTGATTTTGTCACCCTGAATCCTAAATGTGTCGGGATTACATTTTGGAAACTTAACTTGAGCCTAAATTAGTTAATAAATCGCAGGCGTCTTAACCTTTTCTTTTTTAACTGTTTTCTCCCATTGTTCATTATTTCAATTACGGCATGCAAATTGTGCAGCACACTCATTCTTATTCCAAGACAAAATCATTACAATAAGACATGAGTATATATAATTTCTCATCCAATATATAATAAATTACAGCTCTACTAAATGTCAAAGAGTGGGATCAAGGAGCCACGACATGCACAATTAAAAAACGATGAAAAATTCTGCAAACTGCACACAATTGTAAACGGATCTCAATTCTCAACTGGCAGCCAACAAATGAGCTGACACGACACATGGCCGTGCAGTTAAAAAAGGATCACATTTCACTGCTAACGTTCAATAAATTAATGGCTTTTTTCTTCCTTCATTTTAAGCATTATTAAATTATGTGTCAAGTTAATTGCTTGAATGACACCTGAAATTATTGGAATTCCTCGTCTTCATTTTGACTACAAATAAGCAATCCCAAAAAAAGATGAGACATTCCCGATTGATAAATATTGTTTTATGCATATACTTACATATACAAATTTTCTACATAAGAATTCTTGTGATTGAGGGTGATAATGAGACGCTAATTAGATGTAATTCGACACGGGGTTAATTTGCAAATATTTTTATTCCACCATCAGACTCGTGCTGTTGATTTCAATGTAATTTTAAGCGTCTTTCATTTCAATTATTCATTGTAAACAAGTGGAATTATTAGGTCGTTAAGCGAGACAAGAAAATGATGATGACTATAGATTAAAAATATCATTTTCCTGGTTCCAGATAATTTGGGAGGCTTCAAATTACATGAATGACGACTCACACTGTGTGAAACAAAAGCGTCAATTTCAACCAACTGCGAATAAATAAATTTAGCCATCAGGTACTTTTTTGTCCATCGATGAAGTATGATTATTAATTCTTAAAACTAATATAGATCAGGGCGATGTATAGACTAAAAAAGAGTCAAATTTCCAACCTCACAAAAGTAGCAATGCAATGGACAATTTAAATTGTCCAAAGAATAAGAATAAGCATGCTTTAATATCGTGTTTATAACTGCTTACACAATTCATTACTAATCTTGACAAAATGTCAAACTTTGCAAATTCTTGTACTATAGTTTAAAATATGCAACTTGTCCCTGGACTAATCATTAATTGAGAAGGATTTTGTTGGATTACAAATATCTCCTTGGATTTAAGATTTAAGTTGATAACCCTGAAGATGGTTAATCATTGATAAAGAATTTGACAATTAAAATTAGTTCCGGTAGCTTTTCATTCAGTGCATGAATGCATATTATCTACTTTGACAAAATGATGGCTCCAATTTTCTAGCTGTGGGAAAGAGTGCAGACAGAACACAGAATGACAGTGACAGACAAGTTCTGAGAAAACGTGCCAACCTTAAACATCAATTTATTTTTTAAAAATAATTTATTTAACAGTGTTTGTTGATAGTTGACTGCTTTTATTAACAAAACACGGCAATTAACACATCTGTCTTTATTGGGCAATAAAATATTAATTGGTAAAGAAAAGTAGGAGGAAGAAAACGGTGAAAGCCCTTGATTGAAAAAACAAGGAGACCACCCAGTGATTTTTTTCCTAGTGCATTTGGAATTACAATTTGCAAACTGACATTTATCTTATTTCAACATGACGAGTTGTTAAAATATAGGTCAAACAGCTGTTCTCTGGACACCGTACACGTGGCTGATGACGAACATCAGCGTTCCTCATCCTGACAAATTTGAATTATTGCATTGTCTTTAGAGAAGATGATAAACGGTGGGGGTGGCGACGAGGGCACTCCACGTTCGTGCACCAAGGAGGATGGCAATAATAATATATCGCCCTCAAGTTCTATATCAGATTCGGATCATTCGGATCTCGAGCACAACATTGGGACGGAGGAAGATCAAAGCGATAGTTATATGACGGCTTTTTCCTCTTCTCTTTCGGACACAAGTGACCTCGGGTAACCAAACTATTATATCTCTCAACCATTTCAGACTGAGTTATTTTATGTTGAACCAAATGACCATTGTTGCATCCTCGAGACTCGTATTCGGTATCAAATCGGACGTCATGTCTGCAAATAAGGAATTAACAATTGAATCTAAATCAAATGCATTATTGTCACATAGTTTAATAATTACTTTTTTGAATGGGTAATTGCACCCAACCAGGTGCCAATTGAGGTGTCTTCATTCTGAAAGTGACGTAGGGTATTTCTATTGTTGATCAAATAGTCAGTGCAGGGTTTGCTTAGAACATAGCCCCCACCCAAAGCGTATGGTATGTAGAGATCACAAAGGTCATAGTCTTGTTCTTTCCATTTGCCCTTCTTCTGAACCCGAGCCCTCCCGTCGAAAAATCCCCAGTAAAAACAGGTCCCACTCTCTTCTCGTTTTTCCAACTCCCCAACCAATGCGTCAACTCTGACGAACGAGTCGTCATCAACTTTGAGCACATATTGATATGGACTAGACTCACTCAGTTGGGCCAAACTTGACATCAGCTTGAGTGTGAGGTTTGCATATGAATCCTGTAGATCTGGAAGAAATAGGATGTCCCCCTCAACCATTTGCTCTCGTTTAAGTTTTTGCAACATGTTTGACTCCATGCCGAGGGTGCCTATTGCAAAGAAGTGTTTGGCTTGGACTTGTTCCGAATTTAATTTGAGCCATGTATTGCGAAGTGTGTTGCGAAGGTCTGAATTTTTGGGGGCAGAGAGGACTAGGATTGCGAGTAGTAGAAGGGGCTGGTTGTGGGTGAGACGGGACAACTCGTCCGCCGCCGTCAGGTCACGTTCTAGTTGAAGTTGATGGAAAAGTGTGAGCCAGGAGCCCATGGAAAAGCCGCCGATGAAACAGAGAAAGGAGCTTATCGGCAGACGCCCCCGAGTTAGTATCCGGTCCCAAAAAAACATTTCCCTACCTCTTTGGTTTCTGAAAGGTATATATGTTTTATAACAGTCTTCGTTAGCAAATATTTATTTATCAATTCAAATCATTTTTATTAATTACCGGATTTCAATGAGTTTATTTTAATAACTAGATATTTGTGTGTGTCTATAAAATGTTTCAGTCAGCTTGGAATTTTACTACATTGCTTTTGTTTGCAAAGGCTGATACTTTAAGGAATTTTCATATCTCTCTCCAACAGATAAGGCCCAAATTTACGCAAATGAATGATAAATGCCTCTACTGTTTACCGCCAGAAGATGCAAATGACTTGTATACGTGAAAAGCCGAAAGGTTTTCTATTTACAAACGCATTTTATGAGTTTACCTCAACTGTCAACTCCCTTAAGGGTCGCTATACAAAGGGCAGCTAAATAGCAGTTAATATAAGTACATGGAATAGTTCATAGTTTAACACAACATGACTCAAGCTGATTGAGACAAACAGTTCATACTTGAATGTATTTTGTTGTGTGAATGAGTCGTTATACTTGTTAGCAGTGCTGCATATTTAAGGTGGAATCTTAATTGATACAAAATGGTCAAAGTTACACAATTGAGTGGCCAACGCAGGTCACATTTGGTTTGTGCTCGGAAACTATTAGTGTGGAAGTTTTTCATGACACTATAATTGTTTGGTGATGGGTGCAACATGCAGCAATTCAAATGTAATTATGAAATGCAATTAGTTTGTTAACAATATTTTATTTACAATGCAAAGGGACAATGTAAACCGGTCAATGAGCTTTGCCCTCGGAGACGGACCTGCCAATGCATTAGCACTAAACAAGGACAATACAAAAGTTGTGGTCGCTGGACGAAATGGTATCCAATATTTGTATAAAAATCAATAAACTTTGAAAGACTAATTGTCATCCTTTTATGTTTCAATAGTGTTCAAGATTTTGGGAGTTGAAGAAGACTCATTTATAGAGCATTTGAATCTTCGGGTTGGAAAGAACCTCAATTTAAACTATTCTTGTAACGACGTGGTTTGGAGTCATTTGGACGAGAGTGTGATTGCCACTGGGGCCACGAATGGGGCCGTCGTTCTTTGGAATTTATCTAAAAATACCAGAGCAAAACAGGAGCATGTTTATCCAGACCATCAGAGAACAGTTCATAAAGTACACCTTGTAGTTTTTTGACTAGAACTGGTTTTAAATTTTAAACTAATTCAGGTATTGTTTCATCCAACGGATCCTTTTTTGCTGCTATCCGGAAGCCAAGATGGAACTGTAAAATGCTTTGATGTGAGATCCAAAAACGCCACACTCACATTTAAAAGGTATTTTTAAAGAAATTCAGAGTTCTCTATCAATTCGTGACATTTTTTGACTTTATTAAACGTTTTCAGTAACTCTGAGAGCGTAAGGGATATCCAATTTCTTCCTAAAAGTGGATCATGTTTTACATCCGTCAGTGAAAATGGTTCCGTGCAACTTTGGGATCTACGCAAAGGTCCAGAAAGACCATACCTTACCTTCACTGCTCACTCTGGCCCAGTTTTTAGCTGTGATTGGCATCCAGATAATCATAGTGTTTTGGCCACTGGTGGACGAGATCGGGCAATAAAAGTGTGGACTATAACTTGGTAAATATTACGAAAACTAATAATTAATTGAAATGTACAAATAACTATATATTTGGAATATTTTTAATGGCAGTGTCGCAACTTTGGAGCACACCATTCAAACTGTTGCATCTGTGGGAAGAATCAAATGGAGACCACAACGAAAAAATCACATTGGGAGCACATCCCTTGTCGTTGACACGAGTGTTTGTGTTTGGGATGTCCGACGTCCTTTTGTTCCATTTGCGGCATTCGAGAAACACAAGTAATTTTATAGGCTTCTTTATTATTGTGTACTTAGAATTAGCCAAATATTTATATTTGTTTATAATTTACTATGTAAAGGGACGTTGCGACAGGAATTGTTTGGAAAAATAGTCCCCATGTCCTCTTGTCAACTTCCAAGGATTGCACAGTTTGGCAGCACGTTTTCCGAGATGCTTCCAGACCAGCTTCTAAAGCCATTCCTCAAGCTCTAGCCATAAATATCCGTCGTGGAGAAGTTGCTCAAGCTGTGACAGACAGATCATCTCAATGCGACTCTTCTTCGGGAACTAGATTTCAGATTTTCAAGTAATTCTCTACATACATCTTTTATGCCAAGAATGAAGACCTAAATATTTTGTTTAATCTGGTTATATTTTTCTAAAGTCGCAAGCCAACAACACTTGAAGAAGAATTTCATATGGCAGAGAGTTTGTTTTTTACCTACGAAGTAGGCAGGCTACTTCGTACAGGGTGCAGAATTGATTTAGCCAAAAAGTATGTTTGTTTGAAATGTATATGATTTGAAAGAAAGGATAAACTAAAAATATTTTACTGTATATTACTTTAGATACGCTTTAACAGGAAAAAATGCAAGAGAAACTTGTGAAAAAAATGCTAAACTCGCAAAGGCTGCAAATTTGCCTCAGGTATGAAATTCATTGCTCAAAACCAAAAGAGGTCAATATTCAATATTCGTTTACATTTTTTTTACCATTTTGTTAGGCTCAACTGACATGGGAAATTACAAAATTGTTCATTCAAACGCTTTCAGCACCCGATTGTAAAATGGAACCAAAAAAGTCAAATGATCCAATTTCTTCAACTCCTCCAAAAGATGATCACGAGGAACACAATCTTTCGGATGAGGACGTAAATAACAATTCAAGCTCGGAAGCAGAAAAACAGGATTTGCTTGCGGAAATTGCGTCCGGTCTTCATGTTACACAAAATTTGTTTATGCCCACAGCACCAAGTTATGACTTTCAAGTTCAGGAGGTAATTTTAGGCCTTAAATTATATATTCACATTTCTGATAATTAAAAAAAAAAGAAATAATAATTATGCACTGCTCACAGGAATTGCCTGTGTTACCTGCAGAGGCATTTCAACATCGACATGAGCTAAGGGAAGGCTCATCACCTCCCATTCATCTGGAAGACTGTTCCTCAAGGGATACTGAAGAAGCCGTAGAAACTGTAGCAATTGAAAATCGTACGAGTCAACTTAAAATAGCTCCATTTGAGCCCGTGCCTCCGTTTGACTTTTCCGTGACTATAATGAAAGCACTTGAGTGGCACGCAAAGGAAGGTAATAATGCTGAAAAATGATATTTTTGTTTGTTTCTTTAATATCGTAAGAATTGTGTAGGTGATGTTCAGACAGCAATTTGCGTATGGACTGTACTGTCCAAAGTTTATAAACTCCCAGTTAAGCCTCTAACTTTAGAAGCTTGGTGCTATGCTTATGTGGATATTCTTCAAAGACATCGCTTATGGTCATATGCAGCTGCGGTGATAAAACATTCCGGTGTCCTCGGCCACCTTTCACAGGAAAGCACTTCATATCTCATTAGTTGTGGGAAGTGTGCAAAACCGTTGGCACAAAAGACAGGCAATTATTGTGACAAGTATGTCAATAATAATAATAATACTATATAATGATATCCAGTTTCATTGTATTAAATTTCATTTTTAATGTAGATGCCGAAAGACGGCTGCAAAATGCGCAGTTTGTCATGTAAGCGTTGCAGGGCTAATGTCTTGGTGTCAGGGATGTGGACATGGAGGACATATAAACCACCTACGTCAATGGTTTACCACTCATCAAGAATGTCCTGTCGGATGTGGTCATTTGTGTCTTTCATCTGACTGAATTTATTTTTTTCAAGAACAATATATGCAAATTGATACACTTAATACAAATTATAATGCAGAATGTGATAATAAGTTTAACGGATTTTCTATTAAAATTTATTATGACTTTATACATTTTTGAATACATATCGTGTTTAATTGACAAATAAAAGATGATTAAAATTACATAGGTATATACCTACATTCCAAAACTGCACGTGTTAATTACAAATATTGTCTGAGCATATAAAATTAAGTACATATATATGTATGGTATATTGCCGACTTTGTGGCCTCTACATTATTGTCAATTGTGTGATGAAAATGGTGAAAGGAAATAGAGAGAGAGCCATTTAATGAAGCGTATATTCAACATATTTGCACATGGCTCCATGTCTAGAAAAAAGAAAGCTCAAGACTTTCCATTTGTGTAATGTAAAAGCTTTTCCCCTTGTGGCTCTTCGGTGGTGGTCTCATGACACTTTTTGCTACATTTACTGAGTAAACAAAATGTGGCCTTCTATACAAAGACAAACTGTGGCAGCAATAACTTGATGCCTCTGGAAATTACATGAGCCAACCAGTTTCTAATCTCTCCCTGATAACTTTTCATAATTCTCCACAAACGTGCAAAGTCACACTTTTCCAATCCCTCGTAAAAAGCTTTGGGACGGCCTCCGAAAAAGCAATAAGCCAAATAAAGCCAACAAAACTCATGATTGAGAGAAAGAGAGAAAACATACATATACAAGTAGTTTGGTTGGAGAAAGATGGAATGGGGAAAGTGAGACGACTGAGTTTCTCTTTTAATTTCACTTTGTGAGCTAGATACATAAGTCCATATGAATATGTATGACAATGTCTGAGGGAATAAGTGATCCAATCCATCATCACATTTTCCGTCTCAATAAGGCGGAGAGAAAATATTTTAGACAACTGACGTAAGAAGAGGAAAGTTTTATTTAATTCTCACTCCATCCAGGGACTTGAGGATTTGGAAACACTTATTATTTTCTATTCTTAGTCTGTTCATATCGAATCCTGTGCCCTTTCATCTCCCTCTTTTACATGTTTCGCATGCATTGCAAAACCCAAAAATTGCCCTTTGTATCTACTATGTGTATGCTTCTTATCTTTGCTGTGAAATTTTCCATTATAAAACTCATTACGTTTGGATTTCTTTCAAGGATTCCTTCTGTCTGTCAAAAGCTCTGGATTTGATACCCGAACAATGCTTGTCCTCCAATAAAGACCTGATCTTCTTGTGAACAAAATCCCATTGTCCATCTTCTTCCCTTGTTCTAAACTTACGTGGGTCTTAATATTTGTCTTCCATCATCGCCACCAATAATTTATTTCTCTTATAGATGAAAATTAATTCCGCTCCGCATCAGCAGAAAACTTGAGCAGCTGGACACAACTTGAGTTGTTCTTCAAGTGTTTGTATTAAGCATATGATGATGATGATGGCTACTTCGTGTGCTTGATCATGTAGAAACTGTTCTTTAACAATTTTAAAAAGCCGTCTAGAGCGTTAGGATAATAAAAAAGAACAAATAAGCAAAACACTTAAGAGGACCCTTGGAAGTAACCTTTGCCCGCAGCACGTCACCCGCAGACTGACTGACAGTTGTGTTGAAAGTGACATGAAAAGAATGACGCTTCATCCACTCGGTGGGATATCTATTAGGTAGGTATTGACTTCCTTCATTTCCAAGCTTTTATAAGAAAGAAGAAGGAGCAACCTGTAAAAAATTCCATGGCTGTACATTCCACATTTCCACTATGTATTATTGAGGGCATATCAGCAAAAGGGAAGTAAATGGATGTGAATAGAATTGAGAGGAAACGCTTTTTTCTATGAAGAAGGAAAAGTTGCACTAGAAGCAACATTTTATAAAGTCAACTTTACATTGTGTCTCTCTTTTCACCACGCCAAAAAAAGTTATTGCTAGTCGGAGTAAATACACATCTCATTTTATTCAACAAGAGAAGACACCAACTGACATCAAGAGAGAGAGGAAAGGCTTTTGAGTGAAAGGAGTGAAAGGATGAGCGTGGGGAAAGTGAGACGTGTACATGTAATTTGCAGGGATAATGAGACGACTGCTGTCTCTCTTTCTCCTCAATGTGCGAATTGTGTTGTGATGAGGATTTTGTAGTTCTCTCATGTGGTCGCTTTATATTATAACCTCCATCCCTCTCTCAGTTTCCAGATCACCAAGAATGTTGAAAAGCAAACATGAGTGAGGAGAAAAGACGAGACCATTCACATCCGATGTGGCACTCCCTTTTGGAAACTTTCATGTTGGAAACTGTTTTCCCCTTTGTGGGGGCCAAATTAAGGGGGCAGTTGGCCGAGGGCCCCTCTGCGGCGTGGGGGATGATGGAATGAGGCTTTTCAGCTGGCAGTGTTCTGGATTTTCATATAGATCTAGAGCTATGGTGATCTCTCTTTTGGAGATGGGCCGACGACTACCGAAGTCATTGGCAAGTTGTGTGGTAGTGTTAATCAGGCAGAGCTGGTGAATAAGTATTTCCACTCTCTGCCAGAAAGAAGTTGACTTGATAGCGTCTCATCCTTTCCTTCTTCTTCTTTACTTACACTCTTTCATAGTATAGCCCAAATTAAAAGATCTGCCAATTCTCCACTTCTTTCCTCCCATCATCAGTTTTTTTGTTCAAGCCTCAAAACGCCTCCTAGTCTCCGCATAAAGGAGCCTAATTAAAGGGGAAAATTGACAATCTGTGGTGAGTAAACAATTTGCAACTTTTCATGGAGAAAGGAAAATGAGTTCTCGTGGCATTGGCTCAATATTTGGATACACGTCCTTTGAGCTTTGACAAATCCTCTTTGAAAAACTCACCTGTCTCTCATTCATCCGTTGACGGACAATCTTCCCAAACTACTATTACTTGCTTTTTAAGGATTTACTCAACACGTGCTACAACAAATCCCTTTGTGCTCCGCTATTTATCCATCCACATTTGTATTTATATTTCTATATGTATATATATACCAATAATGCAACCTTTTGACTGATTAAAAAGCCTCAAAAAGAGTCAAATCCATCCATTTAATTAATTACATGTAAAGTGTCTGTGTGCATGCAAAATTAGTCAAACTTTTACTGTGTACATTTGACTTTTGTGTCGTAAAAAGTGCAAAAACTAATATGAAAAGTTGATGAGACATTTTACTATCAAATAATTTTATATCAAACAACTTTCTCGAGTTTCTCTCAAACTTTCTAGATATTCCAAAAGATATTGATGTTTACGTTTAGAGCATTCTGCCCTTAAAAAAGTTATTATTCTCCATTCCTATTTTTTACCGAGAACTTTGAAGATGAAAGCATAATTCCGCATCTTTTCGACAAACAAAAGAAATATAATATTTCGCAAACTTTTGCAAAGGGACAAAGACAAACTGCTGGATGAATATTTATTTATTTTCTTTCTGAGATAATTTGTTGTTGACGATAAAAATAGCAAACTACTTAGAAGAGAAGATAATAGGCAATCAGGGAAAGGGATGCGTCTCATTACAGGATTTGTGTTGGAGTGAAAGAAGGCGAAAGTAATGTGATGAAGTAAATAAACAATAATTGTTTCTTTTGTGGAGCTTTGAATTGAATGCCATTTTGATTTAACGAGGGATTGCTGATTGTGCTCATTACACTACACAAAACTTGCAAGAAAAACTTTCTTCACAAATAAGTTTGCGAGGAAGAAGACGGAATCTAATTTCCATGAAGATCTTCTAAAGAAAACTTTCTCCGCCCTTTATTAAGGTATTCACATTACATTACTTTTCTCAATTGGAATCTGGCTAATATATTATATCTTATTCCATCTAACTAATACTCCTTCATCTCACATCAATTACGCTCTTTGGTCTTCTTGAATTTCTGCATCAACTCACATTAATTGTGGTTAACCAGAATCTCACTGGATAATAATATCCAGTGATATAGAAGTTTCATAATTTCCATATCGAGTCAATTCCAAAGAACCGTCTCATATGCCCCAGAAAATGATTACTTTTAGTTTAATATGCTCAAGTTTTCCTTATATAATAAGCTTATGAATGGTCTCTTTGATGGAATGAACATCAAATTCCATGAAATAAAATATGGATATTTTTAACGGGAACAAAGAAAATATTTTTAAAATAAATCCTTGCTGTGATTTGAGTGAAAGGCTTTTAACGAGCTAGCTTTTTAATCATTAATTTGACGCTTTGTTTGAGGTCGCTTTTACTTTTGTTCCGTGAACAATTTCCCTGTCAATAATTGGATAGTTGTGTAATTATTATTCATGTTAGTGGAGGGTTAACCAAAGGGAAGCTTTTGTTTCCAGCCTTTTGTTTGTTCGCCACACAGAGATCAAACACACTTCACTTTCAATCAAAAAGGTTAAGTTTGGGTTATTCTTCAAAGGGACACACTTGCAAAATGTGGCTAGAAAGAAAGGTGAAAGGTTAAAGCAATTTTCAAGCCCTGCCCTCCTTTTCACTCTTGTTTGAAAGAATAATAACGCAATTTGAGAGAATAATGGATGGGCTAATGGATTCAGTTTGGAAGTTGCAAACTTTTGCTTAAAAACATTCGCTCGCTAGATTTGAAATTGTGAAGCATAATAATATTTGAAGGGTAGACAATTAGAAGCATCAAGAAATGTCGCAAACCCATTAAAATATGGTTGATAAAAACAAGAGCTATATTATTATTTTCGAGTGAGTGAAGAGACCGTGTCAACCGCAAAATGTTTGCTTTTTATTCAATTACTTGGCTTTGAGTGAGGGAAATTATACCAACGTTTATTTAACGGATGAATGACTTTCCAAATGATGAAAACAACTTTCTCATCTCATTATTACCAAACTCCAGGAGTGTGGAAATATTAATTTAGTTTCCAACTTTCCTGGCTACAGTTTGGCAGGTTTCAATGGTTTAAATTGGACGACAATGTCCTCGTTTAGGAGACGCCCTGCCCCATTGTCATGCAAAGACATCCTGTCATTATACAAAACCCTATTCCTTCCTTGTGTTACACATTTAACCGTCGATAACTCCGCCGCCGCAATTATTTTTTTGGTCATGCTACCAATTATTAGTAGCCAATACACTTTCATTTTGTCTCCCCAAAAAAAATTTGACCAAAAAAGGTCATGGGGAAAGATATAGGCCCTTAAGTAGAGGTATGCATAAAAGTCCTTTCCGGACAAAGGTTATCGTCTGGCATGGTCATAAAGATGTTGAAAGGTGAAGTTATTAGTGTCAATCGAAAGAATGAGCATCGGGTCAACAAAATATGTTGGAAAAATCAGTGTGGCAAAATCCTAGGCCGTCAACCACGCCCTCAAAGACACCCTGTCCCTGAAGTGAAATTTCGGACTTTGAGAAAGTTGGACCAGATGACCTCAAATAAAATCCCCGAGGTCAAAACGATATGGCATAATAAGTGGAACTATCTTAGGGATATATATCAAAGCTTACCTGAAAGAAAGTTTGAAAGACAGTTTGGGAAAAAACGTATGTTATAGCATTAGGTGAAAGTCGTTAAAAAAGTGGAAAGACCAACTTCCGGGAGATGTATGAGAGATATGTTGCAAGTAAAAAATCCGAATTCATGGCCATCTTAGACCAGGAATTCTCCTCTTTAAGTAACAGTAATGGAACAAGAAAAATCTATCACGATAAGGTCAAAAAAATGCCTTCGAAAATATGTTGAAGAACGAGCTGTAAGTTACTCAACAACATACATGGTTGTTGGTGTACTGAAAGGATCGGGAGCACTTCCACTTATCAAAATTCCATCAAAATTAAAATTATATTAGAGTACTATATTATGCATCTTTTGAAACTGATTTTGGGTAAATTCATACAAAATTTCTCTGCCAATAACTCCGTGAATATGGTAAAACGCCATAATTCAGCGTCATCAAACACGTCATCGAAAAAGAAAGATTGTGTGGGCACGGTAAAAGATAAAAATGGGATAAAAATTATTCCTGGTAGTGAAATGCATGTGTAATACACTGGTATTAATAATTTAGACTTATTCCAATTGCTTGGTTGAAACTAAGACTGTTTAAGACAAAACTAATAAACTTCGAAAGAGTTTGGGAAAACTTTGGGAGATGAGTGGTACATTATTAGCCCCATAATTCCCGAAATTATTTTAACTCGTAAAAATTTCGACCACCATCTTGTTCTATACTTCAAGGGGGACACATTGAGTATATTTACAACATTTCTAGTTCACGTCTTCAGGGTCAAATTTAAGGTCAAAATGTGTAACACAAGGAAGGAATAGGGTTTTGTATATGTAATTCAAGAATATGCAAATCAATTTAAATTCGTCCAATCGCTTGAATTGATTACCAATATCATAAATCTGTGTCTTCAAATGTCAAAACTTGTGCATTTTATTTACGACCTTAATTATTATTTATCTGCATTTCACTGGCGACAGTTGATCTAATAATATAAGTTCAACAAATGTCTGAAACTAGTTTTATTTTATAAATACTTTTATTGAATAACGCAAGTTTTTCAAGAAAATAACCGACACATTTGTGATTGGGTTTAAAGCTTCTGTTTTTGACGATACCTTTTTGAAACGAACTATAGGAGTAGCAAAAAGGAATGATGATGTGTTGAAGGGGAGTTGTTGAAAACCCAACCACAATCCAAATCCATCAAGAAAACCCAAAACTCTTGAGAGAACCCTTCAAAAAGGTGTTGATATGTTGACGGGGTTGTTATTTGTTAGATTGACATGAAATCCTATGACTTTGAGCTTATTATTATTATCATTTCTATTGGGGTTTGTCTTTTGATTATGAATGACATCTGTCTTTGAACTTGATGGAAATTAATAATTCTTTCAAAGTACTCAAATAAATCCGAGATAGTAGTGATTGTTTGTGATATTAAGGCTTGAGCTCAATGAAGAAATGCTTGTGAATTAAGGTGTATTATATATTGTTCAATGAAGAGGATAATTCTTTCCTCAGGTCTCAATGTATTTTATACCGAGGTTTATCTCTCGGATATTGTAAGGGGTAAGCTATTATCGGGTTGGCTTTGGTCTTATCATGTCCATCTGCAGTTTGGGTGGCTGTGGCCGTGGCACAATGGATTTTATTGAGGTTTAGGTTGCAACAAAGTATCAACTAGTAGGGATGCAGGTATTATAATAAGAAGGAATTTCTGGTGAAACCATCTTCTCACTTCCATTATATCGCATTTATTGTATCCTTATCCTATCCATTTTATTTTATGTTGAGTGCTCAAGTGATTCCCTTTATTTTTATTTTTTGTTTGGACCTGTTCCGTTGGGTACTTTGTTGCTCGTCCTTCCTCTGTCTATTTATTATTGTTGTTTTGCTTATATAGTGACTGTCGGTGGCTGTCCATGATTATACACTCTGATATCCTCATGGTAGATGGAATTCAAGCAAACAAAGGGCACAGCATCAGGCAAAACCACTAAGGGATCATCGCATCGGCATGAAGCAATTACAGCAGGCCATAATGG
This sequence comes from Proisotoma minuta, assembly GCA_034698145.1. NCBI lineage: Eukaryota > Metazoa > Arthropoda > Collembola > Entomobryomorpha > Isotomidae > Proisotoma > Proisotoma minuta. Next base: position 42,779 of record JAQIXN010000283.1, read on the forward strand.
GCCATCCCGACCCAACTTCAACTACACTAATTACAGCGGATGACTATTCCTACCCTCTGCTCTCTTTCTGCTACTGCTTTAATATTAAAGTATTAAACTCATCCATTCATCCCCATTCCACACATACGTCGCAAACACTATATACCCACCGCATTTACTTACTCTTCTTTTGTAAACTAAATATAAAAGTCACTTACTTTTATAATACCAACCAACCAATACCACACAAAGTCAACGTATGACTGTGGTTTGTTGAAAGCTAACCCAAAACAACTTTCCCGTCCATGGCTAACATTGAGGAAGAAGAGAAATTTTCCCTCAGTTTGCGTTTCACTCTTTAAAAGAGTAGTTTGGCTAACAGAGTGAGTCAGTCTGAATTTGGCAGTCAGCTCGTTGAAATCCCATTTGTGGGCTCTCTCTCTCTCTTCTTGTGTCGGAGAAAAGTGAATGATTCTCTCATCATCATTCGGAAAATAACATTTTCTTATTACTCAAACATTTTCTCTCGTTCCATTTTACAATTTAAACTAAAAGTTTTCATTTTGTCATTAGAAAATTTGAAAGGATCAAAGTGAGCGTGAGTCTAAAGGAGCTGACAGTTTTTTTGACATGTTGTGTTGACACAAGCTTTTGCTGTGAAAGAGTTGTGGTAAAATTATTCTCAAACTGATGTTTCCAGTTTGATTTACTGTTGGCACATTCGGGGAAAGACAAAAGGGAACCGGTGAAAGCACCACCTGTATAATAATAAGGTGAGGATTTCAAGGTACGTGATTACGTGACAGCCAACATACTTTCTTTTCATGATATTTTCCTAGGGTGAGTTATTAGGATTCATGACAGAGAGTGTGTAAATCTCAACATTTTGTCACCCATAAGTGGACAAAGTGAAAAATTATGATAATCTGCAGTCAGACTGTGAAATCTACGATTCCTATTCCCTTTGAATAACGAATTGTATTTTTTTTGTATGTGTCATTATTACTGTACCCCCTCCCTATATATTGCGACTACTACATATTTTATTTCCTTCCTTCAATTACGTGCAAACTAAAACATTTGTGCACTCCATAATTCTTTTATACTCTAGGGATTTTGAGAGAATAAGACATATTTATTTTGTTTCTTAAGTTATAGTTTCACTGGATTTGTCCTGTGGTAAAAGTAAGCAAAGATGCAATTAAGTATAAGCATTATAAGAATTAGAGTAGACCAAAATAAGAGATAAAAAGTAGCCGGAGATTATTTTATTTATTTTATTGAGAAGGGATTTTTTGTGGGAGAGTAAGTGAGTTAATGTGTTATTTAGGCGATTAGGGGCGATAGAAAGGTTCATTTTGGGCAGGTGGTTCCATTACATTTACTTGTTGTGACTTTTTTTGGCTGTGGACATTGATCGAAAGATTGAAGCTACGCTAACTGCCACTTGACATGACATTTTCTTTGTATCCCAAAAATCACATCACCTCACCTCCTCCTACTTCTTCACTTTCCTGCCAACAAAACAGGTTTTACAATATCATATTTTATTGTGACGCAGCACAACTCCAACTTTCACCTCCTTTCTCCTCCAACTTTATTAAAAATCATACACAGGCCAACCAGCCAACCAACTAATTGCCATATTATTATTATTACTACTACAAAGAAACCTTTTTTTTTTTTACCTTTTTCGGTAACATGTACAAATAAAGAAAAGTTTTTTTATTTAGTTATCTCATTTAGAGAAAGTAAATTTATTCTGTCTCTATTGATTTATTACTTTCTCACGCATACTTTTTTCTGACTCTGACACGAATGCTTTGTGTAGCTGCTTTTTGTTGTCAAGTTGGAAGCTTCAAATTAGTTTGAACAAAGTTTGCATAGATTAATGGGAGTTGAAAACTCTTTGGCAGTCAGGTAGCTTTGTTAATTTATTTACTACATATAACTTGTTTTCTCTCTCTCTCTCTCTCATTCAGACGGATTATATATAGTTAAGAGTGGAGTGGTTTTATGTTCCCTTTGCATGTCTGTATTGTTTTTAGTAATTTATTGAAATGATAATTGGGAGAGACAAAGGGGATTTGATGTTTTGTTGGATTTGATGCTAAATTTGCTGATGGTGGTGTGGTGGATTATGTGAGTGAGTGAGCAGATTGTGTAAACGTGTGTTGATTGATCAAAGAAACCGCAAAGTTCCGTTCTATGTTTTCTGTCTGTCTCCTACTTTTCCATTTAAACATGAGGACTGAAGGGAAAAGACGATTTTCTCTTTCTCTCTCAACTTTTCAGTTCACTATTTGAAACAAAGCAGTTCATTCTTTCCCGTAGTCCATCCCTCTTCATCAACTCGATCTCTCTGCCACTTTTACTTTAATCAAAAGTATTCAAAAGTGCCAATCGTCTCTACTTTCTCACAATGTGTGCTCTGTGAAAAATTACATTCCAAATTCCCCAAAAAGTACTATTAGGCAATTAAAACTGATAAAATTAAAATTTACTTTCACTTTGAAACTTTCCATTATATATTGCATTTCGATATAGTGACAAAAGTTTTATTTCATTTACACATCCATTTCTTACTTTTACTTTTTTTCCTAGTGTTAGTGAAAGTCAAGAGTTGTTTTACTTTTACTGTTTAGATTGAATGACACGGCGTCTCAAATTTCACACTCCGTCACTTTCCCCATTGCCACACTTCCATCATATACCACTTCACTTGTCATCTCCTCCTTCCATTAGTTTTTTTCCTCCCATGGTGTATGTTTTCTTTGGAATTCGTCTTGAAAGTAATTTTTTTTATTGCGTTTCAATTTCTTTTCCATTTCAAATTTGAAATGGAATTCGCATTTACTACCTACGTTTAAAAGTTTTTGTCACAAGTGGGCATCTCAATTTCACTTCCATTAGCTAAAAGCTGAGTTCCTTGAAAATTACAATAAATTATATTTGCATTATTTTTAATGAAAAGCTTTTTGTGACATTTGTAACGTGAGTAAGATAGATACAAAACATTTTTTCCTCAAAGAAATTCTTTTCATTTCATCCATGAAATAAATGGGACTGAAAGTTGGGCTGAAGAACTATATTGAGATTACATTTGGTTTGGATTTGTTGGGGATGATGCTGATATTGATCAAGTGGGGAAAGACACCTTTCACTCACTCCGGCTCAATGGCTGGTTGGCAAATGATGGCATTTTGTCTCCCCAGTCTCCGCTTCTATTAAAGTCTATTGGCACTTTAAACCTTTCATCCTTCCTTCCTTTATTCCCGACATAATAGAGCCCATCCGCATACGTCCATCCCTTTCCCATCCATAACTAGCCTCGTATATTTCTCTTGACTTTTTCTCTGTTAACATGTCTGTTTGTCTTTGAGTATTGAATAATTTTTGTAATTTGTGACTTTTAAAATGTGTTATCCAAAAGTACTGATGATTGGGTTTGTGAGCATTATTCCACGAGGGATTTATCAAATGGGACAACTTTCTCTCCAACAAAGTCCATTTCCAAAGTTGTGTATAATCTCCACTTTATTTTACAGTTTTCTCTCCCGTTCCACAAATCCATCTCTTACAAATTCCAATTTGGGAACTAAACCGCATCACATTACAACCAACTTACTTAATCTCTCTCCAACTCTTCAAACAGCTATTAAACTAACTAGATCTAATCCTTGTTATCATATCTTGAATTTAAATTAGTGAACATTTTTGTAAAAGTTTGGCAGGGAGGGTGTGGAATTAAGGATAAGAGTTTATTTGCTCATATCTAATCTAGTCTGGAAATAATGAGTTGATTACTCATAATAATTACTTCAAGTGGATAGTAGTTAGTTAAGAAGGGTCGTAATAAAGCGGGAGGCTGAGATCCAAAAGAGTAGTATAATAATGTAATTATGATGATGACCTTTCTCTTTCCCTTTCTTCTCTCTCCTTGATATTTAAAAGGACAGCAATTCTACTTCAATTAACTGTACAGACTGACATTTAAATCTCTTTGCTTTAAATACTTTAAATTCTTAAAGGGTTTCAATATTTGTCTTGTTTTTGCTTTCTGTTTCTTCCTTCTTATTATTTTTGGAATAATGAGATTGGTCTTGGGATTTAGAGAAAGTGCATAAAGTAAGGGAGCGAGACGAATGCTTTGTTTTTTGCTTTGAGCAGGCAGTTTATAGCGTTGATCACGTTTCTGGGGATTGAATGGGTCCTGAGGGTTTGGACTCGGGCTCCCCTTTTAGTATGTAATCTCCTCAATCTCTTCAGTTTTTGACTCGAGAGCACTTAAGAGTCACATCAAGTCCCCTGACTCTTCCGCTTCTTTCAACTCTCGCCTGTCCATTCCTACTCCTCATTGTCCAAACACCAATTTACAATGAAATACACTTTGTCTTTTCCTCATCAAAACTTTAATTTAGTCAAGGACGTTTACTAATTACATTGATTGGCCAGTTTATTATTGCCAAGCTTTTAAAAGTCAAACTTTGGTGAAAAGAATTTCGGGACACAAGACTCAAAGTTTCTGTATCTCTTTCCATCTGTTTGTCAATTAGCTGCATTTATTCATAAACTTGAATGCAAAGTAACTTCTTCATTCATGATGATGAAAAGATATGAAAGTTGATGAAATTAGGAATTCAAAAGTGTCGGCTTAATGGGTATAGTTGGCTGTTGATTGTAATTAAGCAGCAGTACATTTCCTTCATAAACTTTCACTTTCTCCACATAAAGGAAAAGTAGTATATATGCGATTAAAAGGGAAATTCTAACATTTCCGTTTCTTTCTTCATTCCAGAAAGCTGCAAAAGAGAAATAGAACGAGAGAGAGAGAGGAACTATTTTCAATTCAATTCAATTCAAATAAGATTTATTAACTCTTCTAGAGTAAACACCCATAGAGTACATTATAATTTTGTATGATTACTAATAGACTTGGTTATGATAATACGAACAAAAAGATTACGGAGATGACATAAGGTTTATATAAACTTCTCTTCTTTGC